>JABUQX010023634.1:65000-75000 GCA_015478945.1 Trachelipus rathkii
GAGCAGTAATAGTACCCTTATCATAAGGGTAAGGGAGTAAAGGGAACTTAGGACTTATAGGTATTTAGTTTTACTTGAGTATTGAAGAAGATTCTATGCTGGTGTTTTGGTCGAAAGAGTGCGCCGAGTGACTGAAGGACTGATTGGTGAAGAACAGGTGCGTTTAGGAGTATAGAGATGTCGTGGATCAAAATCTTACATTGAAGGCAATGATAGAGAAAATGAGACGAGGAAGAAATAAATTGTAATTTGGTTTTATGGATTTGCAACAGGGGTAATGATTAGGGTAATAGGGAAGGTCTATGGCAGTTGTTAGTGATATATAGTGTTGGTAGTAGGCTTCCTAATGGAATCAAAAGTATGTTGACGATAGTGAGGTGTGTGTAAGAAAACATGGTGTCAAAAGTGATTGGTTTAGTATTAATAGCGGAGTGAGGCAGGGTTGTGTTATGTCTCCTTGGTTATTCAATTTTGTATATGGATGGGGTTATAAGAATTGAAGGTGGGAGTGACAGGAATGGTGTTAGAATGATGGGAGGTGAGTGAAGGGTGCCCTACCTATTTATTATATGCAGATGATTTTTTGTGTGGCGAATCTGAAGAGTTTTGAGAGGATTGGTAGAGAGATTTGGCAGGGGGTGTAAAAGGAGGGGTTTGAAAGTCAACATAGATAGAGTAAGGTTATGGTGTGTGAGTGAAGACAGTCCTCGTGTGAGTTATGTTAAGATGGTGAGAGCTTGGAAGCAAGTTACGAGTTTAAAACATTTTTAGGGTATTGTTGGATGAGAAGGGAACGGATGATGCAGAGTTAGTAGGAAAGTGTGAGTGGCAGGAAGGTGGTTGGTGCAACTAAATCGTTGGTGATGTAAAGGGATAAGTCTTTAGTGCGCTAGGGTCTTACATGACGGTATGTTGTTTACTGTGTTATCTGTATAGTATGGAGACTTGGTCTGGAATAAGAAGTATAGACCTAAAGTTCAATGTGTTCACATGGACAATCTTAGGGGCATGCTAGGTGTGAGAAGAAATTGATAAATGAGGAATGAACATTTAGAGTTGTGTTGGTGTGAAGAAAGGGGTACACGAGAGAATAAATTGAAAGTATGTTGAGATGGTTTTGGTCATGTGGAAAGGATGAAGATAGTCGGTTTTTAAGCGGATGTATAGTGGCGAGTGTGTTGAAACGACCGGCTGGAAGATCGAAGAAAAAGTGGATTGAGTCAGTAAACGAACTGTCTGAAGGACAGAAATGTGAGTTGGCAGAGGCGAGAATAAACGGTGCATAATAAGAGAGAATGGCGGGTTTTTGTGAGGGGGTATGGTTGTGGCCCACCTGGGGCAAGGGATATGAACCCTACACCTGACGATTTACCATAGTGAGGGTCGTCGCAGTCCCATGAACTATAGGGTGATTTCTGACTGCGCCGAGTCCCTTACTAATTAATGGTACAGAGGGGGGGGGTAAGGGCTGGGCTTTCTTTTTCACTTTTCTGTCATATTCTTTCCTACTGGCTTTTCTTTTCCTGAGCTTTGTTATGCACCTTATCACACCAGTCTTCGGGAGAAAAAGGTAGATGAAGAATATATATATATATATATATATAAAAAAATATTATATATATATATATAATATATCTATATATCATATATATATATATAATAATTATATATATATATATATATATATATATTATATATATATATATATATATATATATAATATATATATATATATATATATATATATATATAATAATAATAATAAAATAACCAGATCATGTGAAATGTAATAATTATATGCCCTAGAGCACTAATAAAACTTTATTAAGTACTAAACTCTAATTTATCTAGTTTATACCTCTTTTAACAGATGTTTACTGTAATTTAATGCTAAATACCCTAAAAAACTTGATATATATGAAAAATAATAATTTAAAAAAAAAAAAAAAAAAATTTGACTTTGGTTTTTTTTTAAAAAAAAAACGTGTCTTTTTTTAAAAAAAAAACGAACACGTTTTTTTATCCCAACCCTATATATATATATATATATATATATATGTATATGAGTGTGTGTATATATCATTTTATAATATATATATATAGTATAAATAATTATATAGATATATATATATATTATATACTATATATATATAGTATATATATATATATATATATATATATATATATATATAATATATATATATATATATACGGTATATATATATATAAATATATTAATAATCTATATATATATATATATATTATAATATATATATATATATATATAATATATATATATATTAAATTATATATTTATATATATATATATATATATATATATATATATATATAATAGTCAAAGCACGTAAAACTAACCGCCTAAAATGGTCAAAACTAACCCACGACCCATAAAATTTTTTTTATTATGTAATTCTTTGGAAAATAAGTATATCACCATGTAAATACATTGAATATATGTACAGATATGCATTATCATAATTATTTTCGGATTTTTCTATTTTTCGGAATTTTTTCAAAATTTTGAAAAAAATTGAAAATTTTCCACAGATTTTTGCCAGATTTTGGTTCTTTTTAAGCCTTAATAACCTGGAAAACAATGCAAAATATGTTAACCTCTAATTAAATAATGTTAGATCACTCTTTCATAAGGTTAAATATCCTATTTTGGTGAAGTTTTGTGCAACCCCGAACACACACATACTGACCAAATTGGACCCTCAAATCTAACCCTCATGGGCACATAAAATAAACCACTTTCAACTAGTTTCAAAATCATTATTCACATGGATAATATAGAGTATTAATAGAGTATTAGCATATTTGAGAGTTTTTTTTAATTTTTTTGATAAATATTGTAGGCAAAATGCAAAAAAAAAAATTTTTGACATAAAAAATAACCCAGATGCACAAAAAGTAACCCACCTTCAAAAAAAACTCAAAATCAGTATTCACGTGGATAATATAGAGTATTATCATATTTAAGGTTTTTTTTCACCAATTTGGTATAGAGGCCTCTGAAAAAAATATCAAAAGAACATAGGAACACACTTGAATACTTTTACCTGTGTTCCGTTGACCATAACAAATATAGCAAGACGGGGTAAGAGTTGAATGGTTGGAATATGGGGTAAGAATGAAAATCCAATTTTCAACTTGAAGGAAACATGATATTTGAAAAGTTAAACCTGGGTTTGTTAGCTCATTTCTTATACTAATAAATATATTATTATCATCTAACTCTGATATACTATGCAAAAGTAGTGCCTGACAAAGTAGCATGCTATAGAAATGGAGGGGGAAAATCTCGATTTCAACTCGGACATTTAAATAAGGAATAAGGGTCTACAGACCAAACTAATGAGTTTTGAAACCAAACCGGGGCAAAATTGGAAAGCTTGGGGTACCCCCAATTGACCATTAACAGCTTGAGTTTCTATTACTTCCCTAAAAAAAATTTGGGGGATAATGGGGGATAATCTGTTTTACCCCTGAAATTTTTTTTTTTGGGGGTAAGAATGGATTGGTATTTGTTCCATTTTATCCCTTCCATTTTTTCCCTTCCAAAAATTTAAAATATTATATATATATATATATATATATATATACATATAGTATATATAATATATATATATATATATATATATATATATATATATATATATATATATATATATATATATATATATATATATATATATATATATATATATATATTTATGTATATATATCCTACCTGTGTACAATTATTTTGCCAATAAAGTGCTTTTCCATTCTTCCCCCTTATATTTTCATTCTCACCCCCAAAAAAAATTTTTTTTGGGTAAGAATGGAGAATGGTATTTTTTCCATAGGGGGTAAGAATGGAAAATGGTATTTTTTCCCTTAGAACAAAATTATAAAATTATATATATATGTATATATATATATATATATATATATGTATATATACCCTACTGTGTAAAATTATTTTGCCAATAAAGTGCTTTTCCATTCTTCCCCCTTATGTTTCCATTCTTACCTCAAAAATGGAAAGTCAGTTTTTAGTCAATAACTTTTTTTTAAAGAATAGTAAAGATAAAATTTTTACAGTCAATATAGAGCATCATTGGCCTTATATTTTCATGTATTGAACATATCAGTAACATTAACGGTTTTAGTGATATGACCTTAAAAGTCAAATCCTTCCATTCTTACCCCGTCGGGCTATATATAATAAAATGGGGTTGGTATTTAATTTTAATTTTTTAATTAAAATACAGCATAAAATACCTAAAAACATTATTTATTAAACTTAAACAATGATTTATTAGGGGGTTTCAAGGGTGGGTTATTTTTTGTGTCCATGTGGGTTATTTTTTGTGTCCCTTAAATTTTTAATTTAATATTAATTTTTAAATTTTAATTTTTTTTTATTAAAAGATGGCCTAAAATACCAAAAAAAATTATTAATAACATTTTAATGATCATTTATACTTTATATGAGGGGTTTCAAGGGTGGGTTATTTTTTGTGCCCAGGTGGGTTATATTTGTGCTTTTGGGTTATTTTTAAAAAATTTTAATTTTTATTTTCTAAAATTTAAAGAAATCACCGAAATCAAATTTCCTTCATAGCTGTTATACCTTAGACCTAGCCGCGATTAACCCATGTTTTGGAACTTTCCAAAGTTGTTTAGTTTGGGAGTAATTAATGATTGAAAAAAAGTGGGTTAGTTTTTACGTGCTTTGACTATATATATATATATATATATATATATATATATATATATTATATATATATATATATATATATATATATATATAATATATATATATATATATAATATATATATATATATATATATAATATATATAATATATACCGGTATATATTATATATTATATATTATGGGATGAGAAAACGGGTGCCTTTTAAAAAAAAATTTTTTTTTACCCCATTTAAATTTTTTTTTTTTAAGGCCCGTTCTTCTTTTTGGGATGTGAATGGCCTAGTGGTTAGAGCATCGGTTATTGTTAACTCTGCGACGCGGAGTCCAATGTTCGAATCCCGCTGATGGAGAGTAAAATCTCCTGTGGCTCATTCATTTAAAATGGAGTACTCAAAAATCCAACTCCGCATCCACGTTGTGTGCCCTGGTAACGAAAGAGGACTAATTTTTCTTTTCCTTCTTCCTGCCAAAGGAGCTCTGGTTGGGGCAGGACAGGCCCAGCAAGCCGCTGCCCGACATGACCTGCTTGCATTACCCTAGACTCAGCCTCGGAACAGGACAGATTTTTCGGCTCACGAACTAGGCGACGAAAACGGACTATGAATTCGGATACACAACAAAAATTTAGATGTGCAACGTTGAATGTTGCAACATACAGCGGCAAGGAAGAGGAGGTGGTGAGGATGATGGAGAGGAGGAGGATTGACCTGCTGGGCATGGCGGAGATGAGAGTAAGGGGAGCGGAGGAGGGTAGAGATTTGGGAGGAGGATATGTCCTGATGTACAGTGGAGTGGAGGAAGGTTGGAGGAAGCATGGAGTGGGATTCGTAGTAGGACCTAGGATGAGCCCATATATACTGAAAGCGGAAGGAATAAATGAAAGACTTATGGTGTGCAGTTTCAAAATCATGAGAAGGAAGTACCATGTGTTCCAGGTTCCTGATTGGAGATTTTAATGCAAGGGTGGGGAGCAGAAGGAGTGAAGCGGAAGAAGGGATAGGATGTTTTGGAGAGGAGGAAAGAAATATAGAGGGAGAAAGACTATTGGACTTCTGTGTGAGGAGGGGTTTTAAAATCATGAATACATACTTTGACCACAGAGCATCACATAGATACACCAGGTACAGATGGAACAGCAACACGGGAGAGTTTGATCAGAAATCGGTAATAGATTATGTAATAGCTTCAGATAGGAGAATGGTACTGAATGTTAAGGTCATGCCGGGTGAAACTATGGATTCAGACCACAGACTGTTGGTGGCTGACTTTAGAATTAGAGCAGAAAAGAATAATACCTTAGACAAGAGAAAGATAGTAAAGGTGGAGTCCCTGAAAGAACAGAGTAAAAAAGATGCATATAGAAATAGGGTAGAAGAGAAAATAGGCCAGCTAGATAGAGAAGAGATTTTTACAGAACTACAAGAGAAGATAATGGAGGCAGCGGGGGAGGAGTTGGGATACAGATATGTGGGAGGTACAAAGAAGAGATAAAAACCACAAAAATGAGATGGTTAAAAAGGAGAACGGTTCCATAAAGGCAAGAATATGTAGAGGCCATAAATAGGGCAGAAATAGTGAAAAGAAATGCAAAGAAAGAGGCAGCCAGGAAGATGGCAGAGGAGCTAGCAGAAGATGCAGCAGGTAATAAGAAGAAGATATTTAAGATGGCAAGAACATATAGAACACAGAAGAAAAGACAAAGTAATATTAAGAATAAAGAGGGAGAAACCCTGGTGAAACCAGAGGAAATAAATAAGAGATGGACGGAATATTTTGATGAGCTGCTAAATGAAGGAGAGGAGGAAGAGGAGGAGATTGGAGGAGGAGGGGTGTTGGAGAGGAATGATGAAGAGGATGCGGAGGATGAAATTACTAGAGAAGAACTAGAAGAAGCCATAAAGAAAATGAAAAATGATAAAGCTCCCAGAGAAGATGGAATAGCAGTTGAGTTGATTAAGGAAGGCGGAGAGGTGATGAGAGAGAAGGTTTTGGAGCTACTAAATGAGTGTTGGAGAAGGAAAGAGGTCCCAGAGAGCTGGGGAAAAACTATTATTATTCCAATATATAAACAGAAAGGAGACTCTGGAGAGTGCAAAAATTACAGGGGGATCTCCTTGATAGATCATATGGCAAAAATATATGAAAGTGTTGGAGAAAAGACAGAGATTATCGAACCACAACTAGGAGAGGAACAACATGGGTACAGGAAGGGTAGGAGTACGACAGACCTTATGTTCACCTTGAGACAGATTGGAGAGAAGATTTACGAATACAACAGGATGATTTATGTAGTGTTTATGGATTTAAGGAAAGCTTTTGACACAGTACCTAGGAATGGATTATGGAGGGTGTTAGAAGAGAATTATGGAGTGGGGAGAGGATTGTGTGATGCACTGAAGAGTATCTACAAAGTGGCAAAGTGCAATGTGAGAACAGGATATAAAAATGAAAAATGGTTTGAGGTGGTGAAGGGGGTGAAACAGGGAAGCGTATTGTCACCCTTATTGTTCATAGCTTATATTGATAAAGTCATTGAGGAGGTTAAAGAGGAGGTGGGGGAAATGGAGGGAGACATCATGGCATATGCGGATGATTTGGCGGTGTGGAGTGAAAGTAGAGAAGGAATGGAAGGAATTACTAGATGTTTCGCGGAAAAACTTGGAGCAAAAGGACTACAAATGAACACTGAGGAAACAGAAGTGATGATGGTGAGCAGAGAGGTGGAGGATGGTTGGGAGATCATGGTAAATGGAGAAAGCTTGAAGAAAGTTAAAGAATTTAAATACCTGGGTGGAATATATACAGAGGACGGAGGGTGTGATGCAGAGATCACGCATAGGATAACGAAGTTCGAAAGAGCGGCAAGGGCTGTGTATCCTTTGATGAAAGACCAGTATATGGGTGTAGAGGTGAAAAGAAGCATTTACGAAGGAGTGTTAGCACCTATATTGCTATACGGTGCAGAGACATGGTGTACTACCAAAAGGCATGAAAGTAGGATACAGGCAACGGAGATGAAGATCTTAAGAGCAATAATTGGAAAGACTAAGAAAGATAGAATAAGGAATGAAAGAGTCAGAAGGGAAGTCGGAGTGACACCTATGTTGAGGAGGATAGATGTCGCAAGAATCAGATGGTGGGGACATTTGGAAAGGATGCAGGAAGACAGGCTGTTGAAGAAACGATGGGAGTGGATGCCGGATGGAAGAAGACTTAGAGGAAGACCAAGGAAGAGATGGAGGGAATCGTTGCAGGATTCGTTGATGAGATGTGGGCTGCCTGCGGTGGAGGAAATACAAGGGAGTAGACTATGGAAAGACAGAGCCGAATGGAAATGCATGCTGAGTCCACGGACAGGTCGTGGTTTTCTACAAGACCAGGACCTTCCTGGGGGAGGACAGTAAGACCAGGGTTGCACTGGGCAACTGCCCGGGGAGCTGCCCACCTACCCACCCGGGCTGGGCTTTTTATACAAAGAACCCGGGCAAAATGAAAGGTGGGTTTTTTTAAAAAATTATAATGTATTGATATAATTATTAAGAACTGAGACAAAAGAACAGAATTATTACATATATTTACACTGTAATTACAGTATTATGGAAAGAAATGTCGTTCCCCCGAAGGCCAAGAGACCCCAACTCCTGCCATCTTTGCGGTTTACCCTTGTGTATTACTTTAGTTAAAAAAAATTTTTTTTTTTTTAAACTGACGGAGTCGTAAAACGTAACAGGTCCTATATATTTTTGAATCATGTCTGTAACCCCTTAAATTGATTGTTAGGATCATATATATACTAGAAATATATTTAAAAAAAAACATAAAATATCAAAACTGACGGAGTCGTAAAACATACAATGTCATATATTATATATATATATATATATATATTATATAATATATATATATATATTATATATATATATTATATATTATTATTATATATATATATATATTATAGGTTATATATATATATTATATAGTATATAATCAAACATTGAAAATTAATTAACGACAAATTAACTATATAAGCAAGTAGCAACACACATAACTGACATAAGAGTTAAGACCTGTATATTATTCTAAATTTCTAATATTGTATATATTCAATAATTCAATTATGGAATCATAATTATTAAATTATAATACCTGTTTGATTAAAAATTAAAATATACATGTTCTACAAATCTACAATTCATTTAAATTTTAATAGCGATTTATCTTTCCTTCATGTCTAATAATCTAATTACTTAGCCTATAGTCTTAGGATGTAGCTTAGCAGCCTAGGCTGCCAGCCCTGCCTAGTCCAAGTCTACTTTTTTATTTATTTGTATTTTGAATCATTTTCACATTTTGTGAAGATTACTACATTTGTATAACTAATTAATTAATTTATAGTTTCTTTAATTTGTAAAAACCATTTAAAAACAATTATTTTTCTAGTTAAATGAAAAATGTAATATTTAAGATAATAGGGGTGATAAAAGAAAAATATTGATAAAAATTACAATTATAATATTATTACATGCTTGGCCTAACTAATTTTGCCTGATTTGTTTCGGTTTACATTTTTAGGAGAAACCGAGAAACAGCTGGTTTCCTTCTTCTTATTCACGCACGAACTGTCAAACACACTCACAAAGACACAAACACACATTATAATATATATATATATTATATATATTATATATATATATATATATATATATATATATATATATATATAATATTATATATATATAGTATATATTATATTATTCTATTATATATATATATATATTATATATATATATTATATATATTATATAATATATATAATATATATATATATATTATTATATATATTAATATATATATATATAATAATACAGAGATGGGCAATCGTTACATGAAATTGGCTAGCGTTACCGTTACTCGTTACTTGAGAGAAAAGGGGTAGCGTTATCGTTACATCGTTACATTTTAAAATTCTTTGAAGCGTTACCGTTACTCGTTACATGTAACGCCGTTACATGTAACGCGTTACTTTCGGTCAGTTTCGGGCTTAATTAATAGTTTACAGTTTTGGTGCATGATCATATACCTATTTACTGCTGAAAGATTAAATCATTGGATTAACTAACAGTTTTAAACTTTTATTCAAAAATTGCAATTTACATTACTATCATTGACCAAATAATAGAAATATACAATTTTTAAATTTTTATCTATTTTAAGTTTCATTATGTAAAGTTAGTGCAATAAATGATATACATTTATAGAATTTAGTGATACA
>JABUQX010023634.1:82500-115496 GCA_015478945.1 Trachelipus rathkii
ATATATATATATATATATATATATATATATATATATATATATATATATATATATATTTTTGCTACTAGGCTATATCGCAATATATATATTATATATATATATATTATATATATATATATATATTATATATATATATATATATATATATATATATATATATATATATATATATATAATATATTTATTTATTTTATATATAAATATAGAAATATAATATATTTTTTTTATATATATATAATTATAAATTTTAATTTTTTATAAATCTATTTGTCCATTTTGCCCCACCCTTTTGCCCACAAACCCTGGTTTTTAAATAAACCCGGGTGGCTGGGCATTTTAAAAAAACCTTGGGTTTTTTGCAACCCAAGTAAGACAGTAATATATATATACTTTATATATTAATATATATATATATATATATATAATATATATAATTATATATAAAGTATATATATATATATATATATATATATATATATATATATATATATATATATATATATATATATATACGGCTCAAATTATATACATTATATAATCCTCTCGTATAGATAAAGAGAAAAACAATGCATTATAATTCTATTTCAAATACTGTATAAATAGTAAGTAGGTTGAAGGGCAAACGCGCCATCTGTTGTTAAGCTCTGAATTATATTAGTATATAGTAGAATGTATCGTATTAGTAGGGAGAGTCTGACGCTGGTTTTCGTGTGAGAGAGTCGTGTACAAAGACTGCTGTTACGCAGAAAGTATTATTTGTGTTTTTAGCATTCTAAGAGTTAATCTAGTGTATTAAGATAACTCGTGTGATATTATTTTACAAGTGGAATATTCTTATTATAAAGTGAAGCCATTCCTATTTATTATTCGTATTGAATCTATGCTTAAGACAAGCTATTATTTTCCATTGGTCGTTGAAGTGACCGCATCATCGTTTATCTATTCTACTGTTGCAGAACACAGTAAGTCTATTTATTCCATATCACATTGTATGATAATTTCTACAAAGAAGATTATTCATTGTTATTATTCTACAAGATTTAAATGTTTATGCAAAGACTATTTGTGCAGAATCGCATATCTACGTTTCAAGAATATTTTACTATATCAAGCTGTTTATCTCTCTCTCTCTCTCACAAGTGTATTTAAAGTTCCACGAAACCACGCTCTCTCAAAGATTTATTACAGACTCGATTTCTATTTAAATGCTAATGAATATTTGTATTATATTTAAGAAGATATTTACTGTAAATAAGGTTGACAATCTCTGCTACGCATTTCTGTTGATAAGGAAAATAATATTATTTACTGAACTATTTTATTAAAGGAATGTGACTTCTATATTTCTACATTATTATTTAACAAGGATATATATATATATATAAGATATACTATTAAAAATTATTCTTATATGTGCATCGTCTCATTCAAGCCTCTTCTTCTCTTCCAAGTTGACCAATAGTAGATAAGTTGTAGCCACTGAGGAGTCCCTCATCCTGTCCAGTTTAGCAATCTTCGAGAAGCTCGATTTGTCTTTTCCATTATAGCGCACGGGGTATTAATAATCAAAACGCAAGTACCTGTATGAAAGAAAAGTTGATTACAAAACACTTGAAAGGAAAAGAATGGCGACCGTTTAAACAGAACCTTCTAGCATCGTTTACACTGAATTTTTCGTATATTATCTACAGTATACTTCAAGAGTATAGAGGCGACTTTACTCTACATTGGTCTGAAGATATTCTTTTATGCTACAAAGAGCATTGGGGAAGCATTTCAATTTTTCAAAAGGCTCATTTTCGGGGAGCAGAAGCCTACAAGTTGCGAATCATATTTTTCCATTCCTCAACGGATCCATCATTCTCGGAGCAGATTTAGATGTCTTTGAGAAAAATTTAATCTGGTATTATATTTATATGAACTATAGAAATGTCTTCAGGTACTGTTTGTATGTATGTAAAATGCAAATACTGTAAGTAAAATAATTTCTTTTTCATATTTCTTATGTAAAATATATTTTTTAATATTTTCATAAAAATAGCCATTTGTCATTTGGGTTCAATCCTCGCCTGTTACAAGTAATATACATACGATTTTTGCTCAATTTTAATTGGATGCGGCATCTGTGGACGTAGTGACGTAATCAAATTAGTTGTTGTAGCCTCGCGTTTCTGAAACAGAATCCTTGTTTCAATATTTCATTCACATTGTTAAAAATATATTTTAACATTTTTTAATAACTTTTTTATTGCTTGAACAATAATTATATTATTATATATAAAGAATATATATAATTATATAGTATAAAATACTTTATTATTTATTTTTGTGTATTCATAGAGTATAGAATATTCTAGATTCTTAATTGTTCAAGATAGGCTGTCAGAGGCTAGTTTTTGTATGTAATAACGGGGTTGATTTTATAATAGTAAAGACACTATAGACGGGTTCATTGGGTTTCATACCAGATATTTCCAGTTTGTACGCAGTTATACGAGACTCGGATTATAACTGTAAAATTTCGTCGTCTGTTTATTTACTCATTAACAGATGTTTTTAAAATGTTCTGAAATGCAACTAGAATAAATATTGATATAAATATTTATTGAAATTTATATATTTTACATATATGTCATATATTTTATGAACATATATCATACTGTATAGTTTGTGTACCACCTGTACGAATGTGAGAGGCTTATGCGTAATAGTTTCTTTCTATATACTAAAATCCTTACATTGACGAGTTATCACTGCAAATAAAATTTTGCAGAAATTAAAAAATAATTTCTTCTTCGCTCATTTTCCTCTCCTACCTCGTTGCGAGAGAATTCAGTTGCAGTGAAAAAGTTTGTATTTCTTTTGTATGGAAAGATTTCTTCAACTCAAATAAAACATTTATCCATTCTTGTTTCTCACAACTTTTATTATAGCCACAAAGGTGACTTGTGTGAAGTGTGCTATCTGAATGAAAATCTGGGATATTTTAAATTTGCGTGGAGGTCAAGTACAAGTTCAAGTACAAGTACTAAATAAATTTATATATATATATATATATATATATATATATATATATATATATATATATATATATATATATATATATATATATATATATATATATATTCTATATATATATATATATTATATATTTATATATTGGTTCTCAGTATAAACATATTGTTTTGTTTATACATATTTATTTACATGTATATTAATGTTCTTTATTGTTTTTGAGGTACTTGTCAAAGAAGAGATTACATCCTTCCAGCGAAATCCACAATTTCAGATTTTCCAATGATCAGAGATAGTACATAAAAATCGAAAAGAAGTTTTCCTCTGCTGCATCGGAACGAGGATATAAGGCATTGTTTTGGGAGAGTTTTTCCTAAATATTTAAGAATCAAATTAATTTATTTTTTTTTATTACAAATAAAAAGATTTATTTTTTTTTTTACTATATATATATTTTAATATTTATTATTATTGAAGGCAAATGTCCTTTTCATTATTTACTAATTTATGTCCGGAAGTATTCATTGAAGCAACTGCCAGAAAGTGTACGCCAGAGTAAGTTTTTGCATTCCATTCTTACGTGGTTTCTTATTGTATTATTTTCCTTCTATTTTCTGCTGTTGTGGGAATTTTTCGTGTTCTTTGAATATGGGGTTTAATATCTTCTGGTCATAATTTATTCATCATTTTTAAATGTTTTCTGATACAGAGGACAACATTGAAGTTTCCTCACACGATACAACGGAGCAAAGTCCTCCTGCAGAGATAGCTCACGGGGCTGAATCCGTCAATTTAAATAATCATTCTTTCTCTCAGTTAAATAATTCTTCAAACATGGAGCGTCAAACGTTGAACATAGACCGTTTGAGACACTCTAAGCCAAACATACCTCTGTTGGTAGGGTTTATAAACAATTCTTGGGTAGGTCCTGAGCTTGGATCATGGTTTACTGCTATAGATTTATATTTCCAGGATGAACAGATAACCTCCGATGTCGAGAAATTACGGAGCTATGTACGTTTTGTGAATATGAAGGAGGGTAATGCTTCATATCTCATAAGAAATACACCGGAACTCTTCCGGGCTGATAATTGGGAAGATTTTAAGAAGAATCTGTCCTACTGTTTAAATCCTTTGGTCTCTATTAGTTCTTTCGAAGCCTTCAGTGAGTTCATAAATGTAAAATGGTCTCATAATCACTCACTCCCAGAGTTCATAACGGAAGCTCAAAAAGTTTTACAAACTTTCCTTGATTCAGCGGCGTTAATGCATGACGTAAAGTTTAGTGACGAGCAGCGTCGTTTACTCTTATTTTCTATGTTATATTCAAATGCTAAACCTCAATTTCAACGGGTCATACACGAAGATTTTGATGTTAATAACTCAATTCCTAAGCAGATTCAAACCTATTTGAAGAAAACTCACTCTTTAAATAATGGCAAGATTGCATCGGCGTCAAATAAAGCTCCAAATCCAAATTTTTCTACCACAGTGTATCACACACAAACTGAGAAAAATGTGGCTCCACAATCTTTTCACCAGGCTCAAACAGTAAAAAGTAAGCCTCGGTATCCTCAAAAGTCATTTTCAAATGCAAATTCCTTATCTCCAAAGCATCAGAATACGCAAAAAGGTGTGTTTTGTCGTAACTGTGAAAGACATGCCCACCATACTTCTGAATGCGTGTTCAGTTCTTTTTGTTCAATGTGTTACAAGCCACATATGCGGGGGTCTCAAAGAAACTGCCAGGGCACATTCTGGGAACCTTATTCACCTCAGGGTATTAAGAGGGTGAAAGTTATAACGCCAGTCGAGCGAGAAAATTACGAAAGAAATCAGACGAGTTTCTATAGGGGTTCAAATTCTAATGTTCATAGGGGTTCAAATTCTAATTTTCATAGGGGTCAAAGTAACTCAAGGGGAAGTTACCAGGTAAATCATTGCTACAATATGCCAAATTCATATCATAAGAGTGCAAATTATGATAACCGCATGACAGGTAGGTCAAATAATTATTCAAAAACCGAGCCGCGAAAAGCCGGAAACAAAGGTTGTAGAAACAATTCTCCGCACACGTACCAATTTTCAGAGAACGATTTAGAGTCTCAAGTGCACTTATTGGATCCTAATTATAATCCAAATAAGCAAATTCATTATAAATCTGAGAAATATAACTCACAAAGGCATGCAATGTATTCTAATAATTCTTATTTTCCGCATCAATCAGCACGAAATCGATGCTCAAATTCCCGTAATCCGCCGATTTTTGATCAAAATCAGAATCAGTTTTCTTATTTTCCTAAGTCGAATTTTTGAGAAAGGCTACGAGTTTTCTGCCTCAGAACGTCGTAGTTGCGCCATTAGAGGCTAATATTACAAATATTTTCAATAAATCGTCTGTTTCAAATGTATATAAAATAGATGATAATCCTGTAGTAGGCAAGAGCTATTTTCTAAAAGTAAAACTCACGGTAGAGTATGAGTTTATCTACGAGATGTCAAGTTATTTAGATATTGGGTCGGGTGTTTCTTTATTACGTCAGGGGACGTTCGAAAGGTTAAGAAAATACTATCCTTTAGAATTGAAAGAGGATAACATAGTGCTGAAATCCATATCTGGAAACGTGATCCCAAATTTAGGTCGCGTAAAACTCCAGCTTCTGTTGAACGATAGACTGTTCAATATTCATGTAATTATTGTCAACAACCAGTGTACTTTCAGTGGGAATATGTTGTTAGGCACTGATGTACTCGCTTCGTTGCCCATTTCTTTTGATTTAAAGAATGAAATGTTAATTATGAATGACGAAAGGGGCACAAGTAGTATTCCTTTAACTGCGTGGAGTCCGCTCCTTGATGATAAAAATTCTGTTTTTAATCCTTTATCGCATGATAAAAATGCTCTTAACGACGATTTTAAAGTCGATCCTACTGTTTCTTTTTGCAAAACGCAATCTATTAATTTCGAGCACGAGTCTTATATTCATGAACTTTCAATTTTCGATGATGAAAGTTATGATTTGTTTTTGCCGAGTACCGTTCAATTTAATGCTTATTCAACGACGATTTTGTCCGTTGACGTTCGTTCAAAGGCGGGAACCTTACCCCCTGAAGAAGTTTACCTCGTTTTTGAGAAAAATATTGTTTCAAATGTCATTTTTGCCAATGTGTTAAGTGGTGTAAAAGATGGCACAATTTTAGTCAAATGTGTTAATTTAAGTTCAGCTCCAGTCACTATGGATAAAAATACAAGGGTTTCTAAAGCAAATTCTTTGGGTTTTCGTAGTTCTTGTTCAAACATAAACCGGATAGATACATCCGAGGGTCTTTCTAGCGCTGAATTACGCGATGTTTATAGGGAAATTTTGCTTTCAAAGTCGAAGAAAGAAGCGGACTTAGTGGTGTTACAGGATGCGTCACAGTTAGAAACCATCCTTGATTTCTTAATAGAAAATAAAGAAGTAGTTGCTCTTAGTAACGATCGTGTCGACGTATGTCCTTTGGGTAAGTTTAATTTAGAATTAACGTCCGATCGTCCGATGTATATATTTACTCCAAACTACCTTCTTCCGCACAAATTTCAATCTGATATTGATAGCTGGGTGAACAAATGCATGTTGGATGGATATATAGAATCATCCGATTCACCGCACTCGCATCCACTCTTAGTTCTTCCAGTCAAAGGGAGTCTAAAACCGGAAGTTATTTTAGATTTTAGAAGATTAAACAAATATGTTGTTCCTTTACAAACTGCATTGCCAGATGTGCAAAATACGATTTCTAAGTTAGGAGATTCCAAAGTTTATTCAAGTCTGAATCTTAATTCAAATCCGTATGGCGTAGAAGTCGATAAAGATAGTCGTCCATACCTCGCATTCTCTACACATAGAGGACATTACCATTATAAATTACTTCCAAATGGAGTTAGAAATTCTTCACAGGTCTTCTGCAAATTAATGGAAGCAGCTCTTTCTCACCTGTTAGGTATTCACGCGCTCATCTATCTTGATGACATTATTGTTTATTCTAAAGACATAGATTCACACTATCGTAGTCTAAAGTTAGTGTTTGATGCTTTAAAGAAAGCGAAGCTTAAAATCAAGTTGGAAAAAGCAAACTTTTTCAAAAGGTCATTAGTGTATTTAGGGTTTCTTATTAGTAGTGAAGGTCTTTCTGCAGATCCGAGTAAGTTAGAAGTACTCAAGTTATTTCCTGTATCTACAGATATTTTCATCCCGTGTTTGACACCTCTTGGCCTCATGGCCTTTTCTCCCACATTTCAAACACAGTATTTGTTCCCGACATTCTTTCGCTAAATGCCCGTCCTGTAAACAATTAAAACACCGGTGTCAAATATTGATTCTTCATTCGCAGATAAAAAGCTTTATAATCTTACGTTCGAGGTGATTAAAACCGAACAAGAAAAATGTGAAAGATTAGCTCCTATTATAAAGTTTATTAAAGAAAAGGGTAACACGTTCTGTTATCCACATGCATAATATTAAAAATATTTTATATTACGTTACGAAGGAGATGCAATATCTCATTGAAGTTCCAAATTCTTTAGTTTATACTGTTTTAAATCTCAATCACTGCAGTCTTGGCGCTGGCCACATGGGTGCTCTACGCACAGAGAAAAGAATCAGAGAACGTTACACGTTTCCGAAGTTATCAAAGCTTGTTCAGCAATTTTGTAAAGAATGTCCTTCTTGTTTACGTGTTAAGGGGAACATTCCTAAGCGTGCATCTATTTACAAGTACCCAATCGCATATCAGCCGTTTAGTAGAGTACACACTGATATCATTGGACCACTTCCTCCTTGTTCTAAAACAGGTTCTAAATATATTCTAGTTTTCAAGGATTCACTTACAAGGTATGTTGAATTGTGTCCCATACCTTCTCGAAATGGTGTTCACATAGCAAACGCTCTGCTTCATAGAGTTATCGTTCGTCATAACACACCATCCGTGCTTCTTTCTGATAACGCTGGGGAATATGTATCATCGTTTTTCAAACAGCTATGTAAGCTTTGGAAAATAAACAAGGTCGAAATTTCAATTCGATCACCTTCAGCAAACAGCCTGGTTGAACGCTGTAACCTCCAGATAGAGAATTACCTGCGACATTACGTCAATAAAAAGGGTAACGATTGGGCATCCTACCTTCCATTCGTTCAATTGTGCTTGAACAGCACCTACAATGAAACGCTAGGGGAAAGTCCACATTTTGTTCTTTATTCGTATAATAAACGCTTACCTTACGATGTAGATAACTACATCACACCTTTCTCTAGTATAAATAAAGATTTCCAACCAAGTCATGAAGAGCTAAAAGACTTAGCAATACGTACGAATTTGATTCGTGAGATAGCAAAGGAAAATTTAGAGAATGAAACGAACAAATTCATAACCAGACAACGTAGTAAAGCTCTGGATAGGGATATTCTCGTGGGTAGTCGTGTGTACATATTAGATATAAAACCTTCTGGATTACCTAAGAAATTACACAAACGATGGGTCGGACCGTACCGGGTTGTAGGAATCTTGGGGGAGAAACAGATTTATATTACAATGCTTGCAAAGTGGACGAGAGATCGCTGTTCATAGCGATAATTTCAAAATTGTTGCTGAACCTATTCTTGATCCAAATTTTCCTCAAAACAAGGAAAATTCTGTTATTAAATCTGATCAAAGCAAGAAAGTTCATTTCAATAATGAGGTAGATGATGAAACGGAAAGTTTATCTCAAGATGACGAAGATGAAAATGTCATGTTTCCTCATCAATATGCAAGAAGTGCAAGTAAGATTCCTAGTCCAATTCATGAAAGAAACAATCTTCAATATTTGAATTCTTCTTTTCAGGATCCTATTCGTATTCCAAATGAGGTAAATAGTCCAAATCAAGTTAGTCATAATCGCTCTGAAGGAAATACTTCTCGTTCTGATAGTACTTTCCAATCTTCATTTTCGGGTTTTAATAATAATAATGGAAGTTCATCTTTTCGTAGTTCAGATATATCGAAGTCGGAAACTGATACTTCTGATAGTAATTACAAACCATATCCGCTATTTAAGGGAATTCGGGACCAGAGTCCTCGGTTTCTTCGTTCTTCTAATAGGGCACATCCTATTCATAGCACTCCAGTATCTGATGAATTTCGTAATCTTCCTTCCTCTTCTTCCAACCGTAATGATTTGTCATTTTCTGATTAGTGTTTTCAGGTTTCTTTTCGTGTCCATTCTTTCATTGAAATGGCTGGCAATTTATGGTAGATGTTTCAATGAGCTGCAGATGGATATATTTTAGATTAGAATTTATTTATTTTTTTATTATACATGTTTTATAACTCCCTGAAACGCTTACCTGATCATGAGAAAATGAAATTGGAGATTTTGGAAGAATGAGAATCTGTTCTATGACATAGTATATCATATGTTGTAGGAAAGTTAGTTAAAATCGAATTCAAACGCTTTGTTTTTATTTAAAAATCAATGTACAGTACATCCTAGAAATTTTATATTATAAAATTCCTTCCTCGGAGGGGAGGGTATTCTATACGGCTCAAATTATATATATTATATAATCCACGCGTATAGACAAAGAGAAAAAACAATGCATTATAATTCTATTTCAAATACTGTATAAATAGTAAGTAGGTTGAAGGGCAAACCGCGCCATCTGTTGTTAAGCTCTGAATTATTATAGTATATAGTAGAATGTATCGTATTAGTAGGGAGAGTCTGACGCTGGTTTTCGTGTGAGAGAGTCGTGTACAAAGACTGCTGTTACGCAGAAAGTATTATTTGTGTTATTAGCATTCTAAGAGTTAATCTAGTGTATTAAGATAACTCGTGTGATATTATTTTACAAGTGGAATATTCTTATTATAAAGTGAAGCCATTCCTATTTATTATTCGTATTGAATCTATGCTTAAGACAAGCTACTATTTCCATTGGTCGTTGAAGTGACCGCATCATCGTTTATCTATTCTACTGTTGCAGAACACAGTAAGTCCATTTACTCCATATCACGTTGTATGATAATTTCTACAAGAAGATTATTCACTGTCATTTATTCTACGAGATTAAATTGTTTATGCAAAGACTATTTGTGCAGAATCGCATATCTACGTATCAAAGATATTTTACTATATCAAGTTGTTTATCTCTCTCTCTCTCACAAGTGTATTTAAAGTTCCACGAAACCACGCTCTCTCAAAGATTTATTACAGACTCGATTTCTATTTAAATGCTAATGAATATTTGTATTATATTTAAGAAGATTATTATTGTTGTAAATAAAGTTGACAATCTATGCTGCGCATTTCTGTTGATAAGAAAAATAATATTATTTACTGAACTATTTTATTAAAGGAATGTGACTTCTATATTTCTACATTATTATTTTAACAAGGATATATATATATATAAGATATACTATTAAAAATTATTCTTATATGTGCATCGTCTCATTCAAGCCTCTTCTTCTCTTCCAAGTTGACCAATAGTAGATAAGTTGTAGCCACTGAGGAGTCCCTCATCCTGTCCAGTTTAGCAATCTTCGAGAAGCTCGATTTGTCTTTTCCATTATAGCGCACGGGGTATTAATAATCAAACGCAAGTACCTGTATGAAAGAAAAGTTGATTACAAAACACTTGCTGAGGAAAAGAATGGCGACCGTTTAAACAGAACCTTCTAGCATCGTTTACACTGAATTTTTCGTATATTATCTACAGTATACTTCAAGAGTATAGAGGCGACTTTACTCTACATTGGTCTGAAGATATTCTTTTATGCTACAAAGAGCATTGGAGAAGCATTTCAATTTTTCAATATATATAATATATAATATATATTATTCATAGTTATTTTATATAACATAAAAAAAACCTTTAAATGCAAAATAATAATAAAATTGTGCAGTATATATCTATATATATATATATAATATATATAAAATATATATATATATATATATATATAATATATATATAACATATATATATATATATATATTTACTTTGACGCACTGTATCTGTGATTGTTCAGAAGAAGAGAGATTTCTTCGGAAACTTTGTTTGAGATGTAATTTCTGCCTGTTAATGACATTTTTATTTCAAGCCCAGAAAGTTTTCGTAAAATATTTTTCATTGGGATCCATACCCGATTGCAATCTGACATCTTGAATGAAGTTCTGGGTCCGGAAGGATGATAAAAATATATGTAAACATCATCGTTCTCCACACTTATTTCTTTTACCTTTCCAATCCACCATTGGTCATCATATACGCAAGCTACTGTGTCATTTATCTCTACACTTAATGAAACAATTTTGCTGACACAGTGGTCTTCGTAAACGTCAGTTTTTGAGGTTGGATAGCACCTAATTATGTTCTCTGAAAGTGGAAAGAATTTTTGAAAGTTTCTTGTTCCCTTAATTCTCAAACAATTTTCATATCTCGTTTTAAGTCTTTCAATGTGTTCATGAATTTTTTCTTCTTTTACGAGAAAATAAGTTATTCCTCTTATTTTCTCTTTGCAGAATGAATATATTTGGTCAATATTAAGAATTTGGTGTGTTGTTGTTCTTTTTAAGCTGACTTTGCTTAATTCGCGCTTTGTTGTTCCTCCAACCCCATCACAGGCATTTTTCCCGTGGCAAGATGCAAAGAAATGCCATTCAGCTTTTAATGCGAAATCTTTTTGGTGATGGCAAATGTTAACAAAATTTTTTTATTCTTATACTGGCTACCACTTCCATCTGAAAAATATACTAGCTTTTCAACTTTAGGCAAATTATGTTTAATATATTTTACTACATATGTTTGGAAGACGTGAACAACTGATGTGTTGTGCTCTAAGTAGTTACTTAAAGCACAAAGAGAGTGACTTCTTAATTTACTATTTTCATCTCTAAAATATAGAACAAATGGGTGCAAAGTAGCTTGGTCATTGACCCAATGATACCCTTGAAATTCGTCTTGGACTACGTACGTGTAGTTCTCGGCAAAATCAGCCAAGATTAGTGCATTTCATTTTCAAAAGTTTTTCTTGTCTTTTCTTTTCCCAAAATTTCGATTGAATTTTTAGAAAATATTAATGGTGATTTATGAGATTTTGCCAAATTATTCAACCATTGGAAAAATATTGATGAGTAATATTATATATAATATATATATTATATATATATATATATATATATATATATTATATATATATTATATATTATATATATTATATAATATATAATACTATATATATATTATATATTATATAATATAAACTTTTTAAAAGTTATTGAGTTAATTTTGTCATTTACAGTAGATATATAATGGTACATTCTTTTGTATATTAACCTTAAAATTAAATTTTTTAACATTTTTTCATTTCTCCTTGATGCCACACTATTTCATTTGACTATGTATTGTCTTGAACTATAATAACTATAATAATAACTATCATAACACAACTTAAAAAAAAAATTTTTTTTTGGCATTTTTGAATGCCTGTATTTCTTAAACAAGCAAATACCAAAGTCAATATTGCAGGTGAAGGAACATCTGGTATTAGTATAATGTGTGAAAATTTCAGATTTTTAGCACCTACCCCATCAGAGATATAAGGTTCAAAGTTACCGAATTTCCGAAAAATTGATTTTTGGACACCCTGTAAATTTTTTTTAAAAATATTTACCAAACTCAAATAAGATTTAGTTAACCCTACTTTAGTAGTATCATCACCACAAAATTTTTATATCGGTTAAAATTAGTTCCTGTCTTTTAAATAAATACACCCACGAAAATGGAAATATCTTCGATTTTTAACACAATTTTTCGGATTCATTTTTATGGTGAGAAATATTATTTTCCCAAAAAAAAACAAGAAAGGCCAAATGTACCTTAAAGTATCCCTAAACAAATCACTCTCTATGAAATTTGGTATAAGAATTACCAATAATGGAGATATGACTTAAAATGTTACCTCTATTAAGTGATAAATTTTGCTCCACCTGGTCAAACATTTTGGCTCACCCTGTTACAACCAGAGTAAATCTACCAAAAACGAATGGTGGTTTTGAACTTTCCAGGGATAACATTAACGCCATGCAAAATATTAAAGTTTTCAAAAATTATCGAGCGGCCATCAGCGGTACGGAAAAAAATGGATAGACCCATATATATATATATATATATATATATATATATATATATATATAAAATATTATATATATATATATATATATATATAATTATATAATATATTATATATATATATATATATTAAACGAAGTAATTTAAAACCACTAAGAAATAAACAGGGGAATTTAAAATTTTTAAAAAATTATTAATATTATTAACTTCTTAATTTTTTTAAAAACTTTTTTAATTCCCCTGGTTTATTTCTTAGTGGTTTTAAATTACTTGTTTTTACATTAATGAGTTTGAGTTGAAGGTAAAAACTCTTTAAATTTACGTGTTATATATAAGTAATATATATATATATATATATATATATATATATATATATATATATATATATATATATATAGTATATATATATATATATATATATATATTATATATAGATCCCATAATATATATATATATATATATATATCGGAGAATATGGAAAAGGAAAAGAAAGTAGTAAGGCAAAATCAACCCTGAGATTACTGAATGTTGGGTTAATATGCTTATCAATAAATTTGGAAAGAGATTAAGAATTCCTTCCCATACTTCCTCCACATAACATTAAATCTTAAATAAATGAATAAGAATTATAGGTATATATTCCTACTTTTAAATCCTTATTTCGGTAGCTGTGCTTGAAACGAAGGCTGTGACGATGTCTCTTTCACTATGTCCAGAAAGGCTTTGCCTCACAGTAGGGTGAATGAGAGGACCAAGTGAAAATGCTCAATGAGCAATGTTGGAAATGCAGTTTGTTGGAGTGGTCTTTCATAAAATATTCTTTACAAAGAAGGTGGTTAATTCAGAAAGGGGGGAAATGAAAAAGTAGAAAGCTATTATAATTTCTTGGTTAATTAATAAGAGAATGAGTTTGAAGAGGGATATTTCCCAAATGAGTATCAACGAATAATTATTACTAACAGAGATCTTCCAAAGATGAATGTCTGTATTCTATGAGAAGTGGTTCAAGTTGAATTCAGGAAAACTATAAATCTTAGAATGAAAACATAACATAGAGACGTGCTGAACAGGGTGAGTAAGTATGTGTATTGTCAGAGAAAGACGCAAATATTATATATACTCAACTTGTTACTTTCCAATGTGTGTTCTGCTTTTTGAGTTCTTCTGAACCCCATGGAAGGCAATTGAATTAGTAGCCCCAAGGATAGCAATGATTTTTTAGTCCCAAGAATGGTAGTTGAACTTGTAACCCAAAGGATGGCTATGGCTTTAATAGCTCCAAGGATGGCAATGGAGTCTTAGCCCCATGGATAGTAATTGCGTTTTGCCCCAAGAATGGCAATTGCGTTAGTAGTCACAAGAATGGCAGTTGAACTTGTAACCCGAAGGATGCCAAATGGAGTTTAGTTTTTTAGCCCCAAGGACGGTACCTAAAGAATAAGGGAAGATCTCATGAGATGTCTTATTCTCAAAATTATATTGGGCTACAAAACCTATTGGTTTATATGCTTACCCATTACAGCTTGGCTGTTCTAAGAGGGTACACACTGGGGTTTTCTTAGTAACTCAAATTCTGAGAGGAACTCCACAAGATCTGAAATGCTGAATCCTTTTAGCCTTAAAGGATTTATATGTTTTGTACATATAAATCATTATCATTAATTCACACAGATGAAAAAAGAACTGGAGTTATATTTATGCTTACGTTGTCCTGCTGGTTTGTTGAGAGAATTGCTCTATAAAAAAGCAGCAACAACAGAATCCAACAGGTTCAAGAATTCTCCTTAATATATATTTAACAAACTTATCTGAGGGATAGATGAAAATGAAAACATCCACCACAATACAGGTGTGGCAAAAATAAATAATAAATAAACAACACACTCATTTAATTTGCAATACATGGTGATCCATCCCATAGGGATGGATGGGTGTGTCAAAAACTATAACACAAAAAAACAAAACAAATGGAGCCATCACAATTAGTGATGGAGACTCCATTATATATATATATATATAATATATATATATATTATATATATATATATATATAATTATATATATAATACATTATATATATATATATATATATATCTATATATATATATATCATATATATAATATATATATATATATTAAATATATATATATTAACGCTCACCACTCCGCCTGGTACAAAGACTACCCCTCTGACCCCCCCGGCAACCATATCCTTAACGAATTAGAATCCCTTAATATCCTCAATTCCAAAAACCTCCCACCCGAATCCCTCCCCAAGAGCAAAACCAATCCCCCAACCTCCCACAGCATGTACACTGTTTGTTTCCCCCTACAGCACCGACAAACATGGGAACACCCACTACTTGACCTACCACGCAGACCACTCCCCATTTCTCATGTCTCTAACCCTTCCCCCCATTCAAACCCCTCAAACAAAAAAGATCATTACATATACCAACTATAAACAGCTAACTGGCCAGCATTCACTGACCATATCGAAACCCATATTAGCCCCACACCAATCCACGGACACAACTCCCTACACACCTCCATTATTCAAATTAAATAACTTAATCATCAAAAATCACGCTAACTATCACATACTTCAGAAGGCCACAGAAAAATCCTATAAACCCCAAGACTCTCCCCTGAAATCAGGCCAACTCATTAACAAAAAACTGGCCCTTCGAAAAATTAGACCATTACCCCATCATTCCTTAACCAAATAACAAAACCTCAACACCCAAATTCACCAGAACCTTCATACACCACCAACCACCACCAATAATTTTCAGAGATACTTACAATTCCAACAGCTCACAACACTTGATAATAAGAAAACCTGGCAAGTCATAAAAAAACTAAAAAAAAAAACAACCCCCCTCCCCCCCACACGAATCCCACCTGACAACTCCCTCCCTTATCCAAAACAACAATCAGACTGCCTAGCAAAACATTATGCTAACATTTATCGCAAACCAACCCACGCCCAATAACAGGAAATAAAAAACAACTCAGAAAAATCCCCTCAGACCACAACCCCCCACCCCCTTTTTAACAACTGAAAAGTATAGTCAGAAACTCAAAACCCTCAAAAACTCCACCAGCTACAGACCAGACTCAATCTCTAACTTACACTTAAATAAAACACCTTGGTGAAAAAGCACTTCTCCTTATCACAGAAATCTTCAAACAAAATTTTTTGTAACTTAACTATATACCCTCAATATGGAAACAAGCATTCATACTCCCAAACTCAAACTTAAAAAAGACCCCAACTCCCCCCCTCTTCTTACCGCCCAATTTCTCTCCCTTCCTCCATCATTAAACTGCTGGAGAAACTAATATTAAACAAAATTTCCCCCCTTCATCACCCTCCCAGATTTCAACATGCTTTAAAAATCAACCCACTCCACAAACTACAGCCCTTACCCTCCCTCACCCAAACATATCAAGCCTCAACCAATTCCCCATTCCCATAGATCCATTCTCACAGCAATCGACATCAACCAAAGCCCTTGACACTGTCCCTACATTCATTCTTATTCAAAAAATCCTTCAATCCCCCTTAGAAAATAACGAAAAAAAATGGCTTTCTAATTTTCTCACTAATCGTTTTACCAAAGTTCTCCACAAAAACAATCTTTCCCACTCCATTAAATTACAAAACGAAGTCCCACAGGGCGCCATTCTTCTCTCATTCCTTCTTCAATTCTTTTTCACAGCAGACCTACCCATCCCAACCACCAATCCACCAAACTATCACATACGCAGATGTTATCAGCCTCATTTCCCAACATCCAGAAAGACGTAAATATAGCCATTCTTCACACCCAAGAATACTTACAACAATTAGAAACTTGAGTTTACTCTCCAACAGGAAGACCGCCTCTTCCCCTCAAATCCTCCATTCACCATCCTAGCCACTGACTGCCACCAATCATCACTCCACCCAATAGTTCTTCTGAACAACAATCCCCTCCCCCTAAACAAAACCCCCAAAATATTAGGACTCACCTATGACACACCCACATGACGTTCTCCCCCCCCCCCATCAACCAAATCACCTCATCAACTCAATGAAAACTAAACACCCTTCCCAAACCGCTTTCCCAACACAACTTCAATGACAGGAAACACACCCTTACCACCACTTATAAACAACTCAGAACAAATATAAACAATGCATCCCCCGCATGGTTCCTTGCACTTTCAAAATCTTACCACAAAAAAATTATAAATCACACAAAACACTGCCCTTAAGATTATCACTGGCACCAAAACTACCCCCATCCAACGTTTACATGACGAGACTTTAGATCCTTCCTATCTCCACCCACCTGAGCCAATGGTGGAACTCAATGCTACCAGAAAACCTTAAAATACCAACCCATCCATGTCACAAATTATTTCTCCAACCCCTCAAAGACACAGACTAAAATCCCCACCCTCCTCACCATCTAAATTCTATAATGGACTTCTACAAACAGTATTCCCATCCCCCTCCAATGAGATCACGGGCTACTCATATCCATAGCACAAACTACTAACCGTATCTACCAAAACCGCCCAAAACAATTACTTAAAACCCCCCTCCCAAAAATTTCCCCTACAGAAGAAACACTGTCCAGCAAGAGTGACCAAATTGACCTCACCCAGAGCAGATCAGGTCACTACCCAAAACTCTTACAATATAAATATAGATTCAAACTATACAATGTTATCCTCCCCGACCTTTCACTAAGATGTCACATTTCCCAGGGACACAATGAGCAACCTCCTTCTGGGTGCCTCCGCTCTCGACGCCCCGTGCACTTTCTCGTATATCTTCCCTTTCTCGAACCTCGGAACTGCCCAAGAGCGTGGCCGTTCCTGAAAGCAGTTTGTGCCCTCCAATTGAGTGGCCAGGGCAGAATTAAGTTAAAGTATGTATATAATATATATTATATAATATATATATATATATATATATATATATATATATATATATATATATATATATATATTATATATATAATATTTATATATATATATATTATATATCAGTGGGGCTTTCAGGGTAGGAGTAGGCAACGCCTACTTGCCTTTAGTGAACCCAAAAAATATAAAAAGTCAGCATTATATTATATATATATATATATAATATATATATATATATATATATTATTATATAAATATATTTATATATATATATATATATATATATAATATATATATATATATAATATATATATATATATATATAATATATAATATATATATAATACGTATATATAATATATATAATATATATATATAATATCCATATATTATATATATATATATATATAATATAATATTATATATAATATATAAATATATATATATATATAATAATATATATATATATAATTAATATATATATATATATATATATATATATATATATATATATATGATTTCAGTGTTTTTTAAACTGTTGTGACTGCCTACTCAAATTTCAACTCGATTTCCTTTTTTAATATTAACAATCAGTGGCAACTGTTACTTTTCCTAGTTAAAAAATAATTCTGTTTTCTTTAACTCTAGGCAAACTCTGTATTTGCCAGCTGACTCTAGTAGCAGTCATTTTTTTTTAAAATTCCAATTTAAATTACATTAGCAAGAAATAATAATAATTAATAGTAATAATAATATAATAATATTAATTAACTAATTTATTTTATGCTAACTTGATCATCCCTTATACTGACTTATTTAATTTATAATTTCATAAAAAATCATTGACTCATTCTTGAAATCAGAGTCTGCCAGATTCGCTTGGGTCAGTTCTCTAGGCTACTTACAAGTTTGACTCGGCAGACAAGTTGCATTTTGCTGTTATTAGTAGGAATGTATTTGTGTGGAGTTAGTAATAATATGCTTTTCATACTATTTATTAAATATTAATTTATTACTGATTTTGTGTGTTTTTAATAAAATTGAGCTGTTGGTTTTATAAATACGGGTATATTGGATTCATATTCGAATTAAGTTTCATTAAAAATTGCTAAATTCTTCCTGAGTGTTGTAGGTCATATTAAAATTCAAACATGTAAGAATATGCGCAATACAGGGAGTGATTTATATATGAAACTATTCAAAAAGGAAGAAAATGTGATCTTCTTTATAAATAAATGTAAGTACAAAAAATATGAATTTATATATATTATATATATATATATATATAATATATAATATAATATATATATATATATATAATATAATATATATATATATATATATATATATATATAATATATTAATATATATATATATGTTATATATATATATATATATATATAAAATTTTATTTGCCTACTCAAGAATTTTGACCACGACGCTTTGCTACCACTTTATGTGGTAGGTTTTTGTTCCCACCACAATTGAAGCAAGTACACACCTGTAATCCAGATGAATCTCTCGTCTTCCAGAAAGTCTCCTCACTGAGCCTGATGTTGTACTTCGAAGGAGGAGTCTCTTTCTCTGGGTGTGGTGGTAATATAAATCTCTGTCTAGGTGGAAGCGCGTTGATATTTTTGGCAGCTGTTGTCTTCAGGGAATCATACAGTTAGGAATTATCTATCAAAAGTATTATATTGAATTAATTTGCTCTAAACCCCACGTAAAATATGCACCCAATATGTTGTCAGGATTACAGATACAACAGCAACACCAACTGGATGAATACTCACACTATTTCTCTTCTTTACCAATCTGTTGATTTACTTTATACTTTAAACCAACTTACAAAGTCACCTGTCGCTTGCATTGACAAAAAAAAATCATACACAGAAATTGCTTTAATAAATAATAAAAAAATATTTATATTAACACAATCAAACTTTCCAATTTAATCAAATAAATAATATTGTAATGCCTTAACTAATATTATACGAATATATGTATGTATTACATTATATAAATATAATCAATAGGGAAAAAAAATGATGAATAATAAAAATAATAAATACGAAAAAAAATAATAAATAATATAAAAGATATAGATAAAAATAGAATTAACAAAATCCAGACTCAAAAAAAAAAAGAAAAAAAATCTTTATATGTAAAGAATATTGATTAATAATAGAATTTTTATGTGTAAGAAAATCTTATTTTTATTATATTTGTGTTTTTAAAGAAAGATGTTATATTAAAACAACAATATTTTATAAGTGAAAATAAATAATCTTGTTGAGTTATTTAAGAGATTTTTTTATAGAAAAAAAATTTTTATAGTTACAGTAATTTTATATTTATTATCCTCAAGAAAATTTTACATTTAAATAATATCAATCCATTATTCTATACATCTATAAAAACCACATATTCAAAAAAAATATATATATATATTTAAAAATATTCTCCTGTATATACAACACAATCTTTGGATTTTTAAATGAACTTGAAATTCTTTTCTTTCCCCAATATTACTGATTTTATTCTAATAATACTAATTTAATTCCCATCTATTTAAATCTATCTTGAATAAATACTTGTCAAATCTTGAATCTTTAATCGAAGTGTTTCTTCAGCTGCTAATTAGCCAATTTTGGCAATATGGAAGTTGGATTATGCCGAGATAAAAAGATGAAAGTTATGATCTGATTTTTAGAAGCAACACCTTATCTGGATTTTTGTTACTCTATACTTTATAAAAAGGATACAACAATGTGTTGCTATACCTTAGGAGGTGCTGTCATCTTTAGAAAGGTATCTCGGAATCTTCTATAGCACTGGTACTGTCCGTTGCGGAACTCCCTTATCCGTGAAAGGATGGGAAACAGAATCTGTATGTATCTTCGACACGCTGTTAATTCAAGTTCCAAAGCTGTGACGATGTAGATTCCAACCTGGGACCTAAGAACGAGACATACAAATTAAGGTTGTCATGAAATTCCCCTCAACCCCGCAAGAGATATATTAAATTAAGTTTATTAATTAATTCAGATATCAAACATAAAACTGTAATTTTAATTACTCTACACATATATAATTATATCTGAATTTCTTGCATATACAAAAGTTACGTTATTTTAACTTTAATTTACTAGGTATAACAACTCAAATAATTTACTTTTCTCTTTAAACAAATAAGAATCAAAGATAACAAATTAATTTAACTATGTATATTTATGTACAATTTTACAGAATTCATTACTTTACTTTATTATTATTATTTTATTTATGTTATTTACGACCCCATTAATTCAATTAAAAACTTATGCCCTCCCAGACAAAAACAATAAAACCTCTATAATCACCCTTCAGTAGGGCCTGGATGCAATGTCCAAGATGTTTAAGGAGTTTCTTCTAGCGTCAATAATTTAAGGATGTTTGTTGATTTATTTATTTTTCCTTTCGTTGATGGCAAATCTCTTGATTATGATTTTAAATCTTTCCTAGCTGTGGGATGGGGAAGACAAAGACCACTTTATTCCTCCCCACCCGTCAATTCCAGCATTGACGCACATTTGACACTGGAGTTTTCTTCTTCCTTTTCAATTGAACAAGGGGTCATTTCTTCTTAATAATTTTCTCTTGTTAAACAAAAATCCCCTTTTCCCCAAATATTCATCAAAAATAATTTTCCGTCATAAATCAAATAAATTCTTTTTCAAAATTTTTCAATGCTATCAAAATTCCTTTCTTTTAATAAATTTCAACAAAATAAAACTTTTCCAAATTTTCTTTCCTAAATCAATAAATGCTTTCTTAAATTTTCTTTTCAACAAATAAAGGTGTTCTTTTCTTTCAAAACCATTATTAAAAATAACTTTTCATTCAAAAACTCAGTAGATCAACAAAAAAAATAAAATCAACTTCTCTCACTATTAACAAAAATATTTCTTTCAAAAATTTTCTGTTCTCAGAATCAAAAAAAATAAAAAAAATAAATTAAACTTTCTTTGTATAACTTTCCTTCATAGGAAAAAAAATTACTTCTTTTGTTAAAATTGAAGAGGAGACTTAGCGTCTATGCGTCAAGTACTTGACGCATACGCCTCTTCAGTTCATCCAAAGTTATAGTTTGCCCGAATACCGAAAAGAATCCCTGGGTATGTACCAGAAAATCTTGCACCCTTCGTTCAAACTCCGTTTGGACGTCCCCCACTCCTCCTATGGCGGTAGGCCTCAATGTTGGGACCGTTGGTCCTTGTACGCTTTGCGTCGAGGTCACAATAGTTACTGGTGCTGGGGCATTTGATCTTGGAGCCACAGACTCGGACCGTTGTGGTCGGGTACTAATAGTTCGTTGATAGGGCGTGGGCCTTTCCCTCCTTTGAACAACAGACCGACTCCGCCGCTGCACTACTACATCTGTTGCCCCACTCAGCGTGAGAGGGTCAATTTCCCCAAACCTTATTGGGGAATGCTGTCGAGGACGAGGCGTAGACGTTACCATCTCTGCCTCTGGGGTAACGGGATTGGACTGAGCGGTGGAAACGGCCGCATCGGGAGTGGCCATTGGTGGTGTTACAGGCCGTGAAGGCCTGTGAATGACACTTCGCCCTCCTTCTTCTCCACTAGCGTCACTGACAATGACCATTTCTTCCAGGGGAATCCGCACATTGTCCACACTTTCACTCTCTGGTGTGGTTGTCTCGGCGACTACGGGCGGTTCCTCCTCTTCTGTTTCTGATGGTACTATTGCTATCTTCATGTTTTCCCCAAAACTTCCCGACGATCTCATTTTCCTAATAATTCTCCTGCTTAGCGCACGGGTCGGATGTAATCCGTCCCGTAGAAAACTCCGCTCCCCCAAAGTGTATATTTGTCCTCTCCAAAATTTCTTACTCTTGTCCCTCATGCCATACATGTCCCAGACGGCATACATAACCGGGTACGAGTCCTTCCGATGCCAGGTGATATCCGAGGTCCGTAACAGTCTAATATGCATATGCATTTGGGTAGCCTGCATATTCAAGATACTATCTGCGTATTCGGGAGCCTGATTGTATAAGTCCTGAACGCCGGGAGGATAATTTTGGACCAGTTGACGGTTGTACTCAACCAGATCCAGGAATGGGGGAATCATTAACATCACTTTCATTTGAGGGTTGAGACGTTCGCACTTCTTTACGAAACGCGAAAAGCGTCGTGCGAATTCATCATTCTGATATCTAAAGTCCGCTACGGTAACCCAGTAGCGTCCCGGTCCTTCATGAGAGTTTGGGTCCCTCAAATAAACCTGCTTGTAAGCTTCAGGTATGATCGTAAAGATCAATAGATGAGAGTAATGTGGTTTGATGATATGATCCACTAAGTCATGAAAAAAATTTAAGCCCTTTCCTGGGTATGACTCGAAGGTGACTTCGGCTCCTGGGAGTAGTTCCGGGGTAAATGCATCCTTTATATCTTTCACCCAGGAGTGTCCTAACACCAGAATCTGCAAAAAAACAAAAATACAATCATTAAATTTAAATCCTTTCATTAACTTTCAAAAATATATATATATGTAAATTATTTTACTCTTTCTTTACTATTTTTATTTTATTTTAATTTTTCCTTTTATTTCGTGCCCTTCTCTCTATCATGAAGGGAAAAACGATTGGTAATCCTGACAGAAGGCCTACGACCAGCAGAGTATTGCTTTCTCTTTTCGACGTAAGCTCCGTTAGCCTTTCAAGTACTAAATTATCTACGTCCTCGAAGCCTTCGAAGGACAGTTCGGAAATCTGCTGATCTTCATTTTGCTCAATATCTAAGTATGCCTCTATTTCGGTTTCTTCATTTAGGGGTATTCCCACTATAGGGGTGGAATATGCTTGAATACGTTCTTCAAAGGTTTTATCAGTAGGGTAAGATTCCCTTAAATTTTCCGGTGGGACTCTCATAGATTCCCAACGGTATTCTGCCTCCTCAATCCATTAAATTCTTCCTCTTCATTATGAGCTATACTATTGTACCCTAACGTACTATCTAATTCTATCTGCCTACTTCCTATTTCCTTATCTAATATTTTTCCTAACCCTAAATTTATCTTTTCCTGTTCTTTTAAAAGTTCTTTAAATTTGTTTTTAATGGTAGCTAATATTTCTTCATCAATAGTGAATCCTACAAATGAATCATCGTCATCGTCGTCATCATCATTATCAAAATCATCTATCTCGTCAGGTTCAGTTATTGGTACCTCCACTTCATTATCATTGAAAACTTCCTCAACTTTCTCTTCATCATACAACACTGATTCTCGATCTTCATTTAGCGCATATCGTTGGAATGTCGGATTATTCATCAAATAATCAGGGGGCATTTTCCATATCCTTAATTGCTTATGGTGAGCTTTATATTGCTTCCCGTCCTCGGCGGATTTTATTGTATAGGTGACCTTGTTGTCATTTACTTTGATTACTTCATAAGGGCCACTATATCTAGGGTGGAATTTATTTTTAGTCAGGTTTCCGGGAAGATGAACTTTTAATCCCACCATCTGATGTAATTCATAAGGAACAAATCTCTCGTGACTATCTGACCAACGTTCTTCCTCAACAGGCAAAGGAAGTCCGGTATGTAATTCATGCGCCCTTTTTAGTATATTTGCACAGGGAGTCATGTTCGTCTCTGAATGAGTTGTATGATTGTAAACCAGTAAAACCTGTGATAATTCTTCATCCCACCTATTTGACTTCTTGATGGACATTCTAAGGTACTGACTAATGGTACGATTGACCCGCTCGACAGCTCCATTGGAGGATGGTGTATAAGGAGTAGTCAGAACATGTTTAATCTGTTGTCGTTTTAAAAGATCTTCGAATTCCGGCCCTATAAATTCTCTGCCGTTGTCTGTAAGCAGTCGTTCCGGTAACTTTTGTAGAAATGGCAATATTCGATGTTGAAATGCGTTGGCTACATTTATACTTTGTTTATTCCGCAGCGGAACCGCAGCCACCCACTTGGTGTAATGATCTACCATCACCAAGGCATAATTATTCCCTTGCGCTGAGCAAGGGAATTGTATCAGATCCATCGCCACCAATTCAAAGGGTCTTGAAGTGATTATTTTTAGTGTGGGTGGAACGTATAGAATATTAGAAATCTTACATGCTTGGCACTTATAACATGTGGTGGCGATATCATTACAGATTGCTGTGATTTTAGGATGCCATATCCAATTTATAAGCAGAGAATGTAATTTGTGTTTTCCTATATGGGCAAACCTCCAATGTGTTTTTATTGCTACCTCAGTCAAATAATAATGGGGGACAATCAATGCAAACTCTCCCGTAGGAAACTCCCGGTATAACCGATCATTCCTCAGATATATGTACTTACTGACACGCGCAAAAGGCTTCAATGGCCCGTTAAATGGTAAATTTTGTACTATGGCTCTTTTTAAGCGCCTTAATAGGTAGTCTGATTTTTGTAATTTATCAATGTCGTCATGGTCAATTTCCAAGGGATCTATGATATTATCTTGATCTATCACTATCTGATGTATCCGAGGATATCCCGAATCTTTTTCCACCTCCCCACCGGTGTTTTGGGGAGTGGTAGTAGGTTGTACCGCTTCAGTAGCGCTCTTTTCTTCCATTGATTCGTCCAATAATGTCCACTCCGGGAATTCCTCCACTGGGGTCACTATCTTAGTGTTGGTTATATCAGTTTCTTTATTCATCTGCATAGGTAGGGGCAACAAAAGATTATAGTGGACTCCCCCACAACATAAAAGATGGCAAATATTCTTCTCGGTGTCCTTCCCGAACTTCAACGGCTTCGAGTCCCCATAATACATCAAACAATGTAACTTTGCAAATGCCATAACTGCCTGCGTTATAGGGAACTGACCTGGTTGTCTCTGGAGATGTAATTGTTTGGTCACTTGCCTAGCATCTTTTCCAGATGGTAATCCATACTCTCCCCTATTTTCCAACAATTCTTTAACCACTTCTTGTCGTATCTTCAGATGATTTTCAATCGAACCATATAAAGCATAAGCGCAAGCTTGAAAGAGCGAATCACCCCCTCCAGGAATTTTAACCTCAGAAAATCCTCCAGGAAGGGCGTTAACCGGAAAAATCTCTTGTTCGTCAAAGGTTTCCCCGATCGGGGATCGAGATAACGCATCAGCCACTATGTTTTCTTTTCCCGGAATATACCGTAGCTCGTAGTCTATATCATTGATTTCTTCAAGCGTGCGAGCTACTCGTGCGTTTACTAACGGCATATTATGCAAATATAAAAGCGGCTGATGATCTGAGTAAATAACTACTCTTATTCCATAAAGGAAAGGTTTTAATGCCTTCACAGCCCATCGTATTGCAGCAACTTCCTTTTCGGTTGTACTATATCGTTGTTCAGCTTTGTTAAATGTTGTGGAGATGAAAGCTATAGGACGTTCCTCCCCGGTTTGGATCTGGGAAAGACACGCTCCTGCCCCGATATCTGAGGCGTCCACGTACAACAATAATGGGTTTGCTTTTTCTGATCTATCTGGGTATGACAGGATCTGTGGTGATGTTAAAGCTTCCTTCAATGCCACAAAGGCGCTCTGACATGGTTCGGTCCACTTTAGAGCCTTGCTACTCAATAATTCGAAAAGTGGTTTGGCTATTTCCGAGCAATGGGCGATGTGACGCCTATAGAAATTCACCATGCCCAGAAATTGTCGTAATTTCCTAACGGTGGTTGGTACCGGGAACTGCATTATGCCTTGCAGATTGTTTTCTAAGGGGATCATACCGTGTTCAGATACGCGATGACCTAAATATTGAACCTCCTTTCGTAGGAGGAAGGTTTTGGCAGGTTTTATTTTGAACCCAGTTTCTTTAAATGCTGATAATACCTTTTCTAAAATTTCCAGATGCTCTTCAAACGTTTCACTGATAATGAGGACATCATCCAGATACACCATACACTCGTTCCAGGGTATATGCGACAGAGCAATTCTCATCCCTCGTCGTTGGAAAGTGGCTGGGCCGTTCTTCACTCCAAACGGCATACGTAAAAATTCCCAATGAGACAACGGGGTGGTGAAAGCTGTTTTCTCAATGCTGGTTTCTTCCATTTCCACCTGATAATACCCTTTTATTAAATCTATTGTTGTAAAGTATTTCCTGCCTTGAAGGCTAAACAACATATCAATCAGATTTGGGATAGGAAAACTATCTCCCTTTGTGATTTTGTTCAATTCCCGGTAGTCAATACACAATCTGATTGAACCATCTTTCTTTCTAATGGGTACCACTGGGGCTGAGTATGGGGACTTGCTCCTCTGGATGATTCCTTCATTTTCCAATTTCTTGCAATCTGCCTCGATTTCTCTGAGCATGGGGACTTGTAGCCTTCTGACTGCATTTGCACAGGATCTTCCGTCATAGTTTCGATCTTATGCTTAATGACATTTGTGCAGCCCACGTCAGAATCTCCCAAACTCGAGACAGAGGGATAACGCATCAATAATTCAATAACCTGATTCCTTTGATCTGCCGTTAAATCCGCCTCATTCAATCTAAAAGCGCTAACTAAATTCTCAGGATTCCATTCGGAGTATTCATTAGGACTTTGCTCATTTAATTCAACTACATTCACAGTGGGATCCTCCACCATAGTAATTTCTTCCAATTGTCCTATAATTGTTCCCTTTTTTAAAGTTCTTGTTGTTTCACCCGTGTTTTGCAACATTACTAAAGCTTTATCGCCCGAAAAATTTACTAAGGAATGTTCAAATTTGATATCTTTTGACAAATCCCGCCAAGCCTCCACCAGAACGGGTTGTTTTATAGAAATTGGTCGTCCTTTTCTTTCAATTTCCACCACCATACACCGCAGCGGTGCAATACTTACAGATTCTACCAAGGCACATGTTTCTTCTTTAGGTAAGCCTTGTCTCATATCCACCGCTACTGTCTGCACATAATTCCCACGTCGGATTACCAATTCTTTATGGTGCAGATCAGGCAAAAGATGTTCCTGATTGAGGATGTCATATCCCAAAACCAAGTCGTATTCGGACAGTTGATCTGGGACGACGACAAAGCGACCCGGTTTCAGAACATAATTGGTGGATAACCGCAATGCTATCATTATTTCTCCTAAAACTGGAAATCGGACACTTCCAATTCCAGTGACACCTCGAAAAGCGGTGGGCAAGATTGGACTTTTCTTTTTGTCTAACAGATGGAAACAGCTGGCTGATATAAGGCTCACCTCTGCACCCGTATCTACAAACGCTGTAAGAGGCTCCATAGGTGGTTGATCCACTATGGTAACTTGCAAAATTAAGGTCTTTTGGGGAGCTCTTATAATATGATAATGAATGATGTTCTCTGAGCTCTCATCTTCCTCTTTGGTTTCCTTCCTGTTTTCTTTTACTACTACTGCTGGTTCTGGTTCGTTTTCAAGATTGATCGGAGTTACGGCGGGTGAGTTTTCCCCAACTTGGTCATAACTATCATCAGGTGGGATGTCTTTATCACTTACTGTAACTAATACCGACACCTGTGTCAACTGGTCCTGCCCGTGAGGGCTCTCAAAAATTGTTATTGGGGGCACCTGGACCGATGTCGTTTGGTGAAAAATTCCGCGAGGAATCTCTTGCGACCTTCCAGGATCATCCTCCTCGACCTCAATTCCCCAAGCTCCCCCTTCATATTCGTCTATTACTTCTGTTGTTGCTGCGGCTTCTGGCATGAGGTCTTCCATGCCAGAGCTCCCCCGTTTCCCGATCTTTGTGGACAATCCTTTCCTAAATGTTCATTTTGACAAAAAGGACACGTTATTCTTTGTTGTGCCGTAGATTGGCTTCGACCATTTGGACACTCCCCTACTAAATGACCTACTTCTTTACACTTTAGACATCGATTTTGTTCAAGGTAGCAATCATCTATGACATGCCCTCGTTTACCACAATACATACATTGTGGCCTATTCCAACAAGCACTCATGTTATGCCCTTTCTTCTTGCAATGGTTACAAACCGGAATTGATGAGCCATTTTGATTTCTTTGTTGATAATTTCGTTGCCCATTTCGGAATTCTTGTGTTGGGATCTGATTTGATGATTCATATCTCGGTGGCCTATAATTACTTGATGATATTGGTGTTGCATTGTTAGCAGCATGATTATCGTTTCTTTGAGATGTTACAGCTCGAAGCTGGGGTTGTGTTTGCATTTGTCGGCAACAACACAACCCCTCCTGAGTATCATATCTGGGTAATGCCATTTTATGTTGCATGGGAATGGTGGACATTTGTAATGACTGAGTCAAGTCAACTATTTCTACGGCCGGATTTTCTTTCTTCTTATTTCCACGGTATACCTTGTCCACCATTATTACCAACTGCTCCCAAGGGGTTACTGAACCCTGGGTTACCTCTACTCCCATTAATGCAGTTTCCACTCGAATCTTGACCTCTTCCGGCACACTATCCAAGAACTTTTCTCGCACCATAGGCATTCTTTTTACATCATTTCCTGGAAATGCTCTTTGCGCTAGTCCCAACAATCTTAAAGCAAACAGGGGCACATCTTCCTCTTCTTTCATTACGGCTTTTGTAAATTCAGCTGTTTCTGTATTTACTTTCTTCTTCAAGTGTTCTCTGAACCACTGCAAAAGTTGGGACTTCACGAAAGGATATTCAGCCGATGTCGCGGCGACTATATTATAAGCCTCCAAAGCAGACCCCAGGAGATGGGTTCCCAATAAGGCCACCATTCCCTCTGTTGATCCGGGGTATTGCACAGCGCAAAACTGCTCGAATCTGTCGAAAAACTGGACCATTGTTTCCCCAGTCTCGATCTGGTATTTGCCCAAAGGAATCATTTTCTTAGGCTTCTTATCTACTTCCATAGCGGATATCAAGTCAGTCATTTTTTCCATCAGCTTGGTGTTCTGTTGCAACACTGATTGGAAGAACTGAGCATCCACAGTAACTACCGCTGGATTCTGCGTCGCTCTCTGATCTTCTGGATCTGCAGTGACAACACTGGACTGCATATTAGTAGGATTCGGTGGAAGGGGGACAGAATCAGCCGGTGGGGTTTTCCCATCTTCGGTCTTCCCGTTCTCTATCAAATCATTCATTCCGTCGGTCATGATTGTGGGACGATAGTGGAGACTGAGTGACACTTGGACAACACTCAGCTGCAGAGCCAGTAGTATTCCTAGAAGAAACAACTACGCTCTGCTACCACTTTATGTGGTAGGTTTTTGTTCCCACCACAATTGAAGCAAGTACACACCTGTAATCCAGATGAATCTCTCGTCTTCCAGAAAGTCTCCTCACTGAGCCTGATGTTGTACTTCGAAGGAGGAGTCTCTTTCTCTGGGTGTGGTGGTAATATAAATCTCTGTCTAGGTGGAAGCGCGTTGATATTTTTGGCAGCTGTTGTCTTCAGGGAATCATACAGTTAGGAATTATCTATCAAAAGTATTATATTGAATTAATTTGCTCTAAACCCCACGTAAAATATGCACCCAATATGTTGTCAGGATTACAGATACAACAGCAACACCAACTGGATGAATACTCACACTATTTCTCTTCTTTACCAATCTTTGATTTACTTTATACTTTTAACCAACTTACAAATCACCTTTCTGCTGCATTGACAAAAAAAATCATACACAGGAAATTGCTTTTAATAAATAATAAAAAAATATTTATATGTACACACAATCAAACTTTCCAATTTAATCAAATAAATAATATTGATAATGCTTAACTATATATATATATATATATGTATGTATACATATATATATATATCAATAGGGAAAAAAAATGATGAATAATAAAAATAATAAATACGAAAAAAAATAATAAATAATATAAAAGATATAGATAAAAATAGAATTAACAAAATCCAGACTCAAAAAAAAAAAGAAAAAAAATCTTTATATGTAAAGAATATTGATTAATAATAGAATTTTTATGTGTAAGAAAATCTTATTTTTATTATATTTGTGTTTTTAAAGAAAGATGTTATATTAAAACAACAATATTTTATAAGTGAAAATAAATAATCTTGTTGAGTTATTTAAGAGACTTTTTTATAGAAAAAAATTTTTATAGTTACAGTAATTTTATATTTATTATCCTCAAGAAAATTTTACATTTAAATAATATCAATCCATTATTCTATACATCTATAAAAACCCCATATTCAAAAAAATATATATATATATTTAAAAATATTCTCCTGTATATACAACACAATCTTTGGATTTTTAAATGAACTTGAAATTCTTTTCTTTCCCCAATATTACTGATTTTATTCTAATAATACTAATTTAATTCCCATCTATTTAAATCTATCTTGAATAAATACTTGTCAAATCTTGAATCTTTAATCGAAGTGTTTCTTCAGCTGCTAATTAGCCAATTTTGGCAATATGGAAGTTGGATTATGCCGAGATAAAAAGATGAAAGTTATGATCTGATTTTTTAGAAGCAACACCTTATCTGGATTTTTGTTACTCTATACTTTATAAAAAGGATACAACAATGTGTTGCTATACCTTAGGAGGTGCTGTCATCTTTAGAAAGGTATCTCGGAATCTTCTATAGCACTGGTACTGTCCGTTGCGGAACTCCCTTATCCGTGAAAGGATGGGAAACAGAATCTGTATGTATCTTCGACACGCTGTTAATTCAAGTTCCAAAGCTGTGACGATGTAGATTCCAACCTGGGACCTAAGAACGAGACATACAAATTAAGGTTGTCATGAAATCTCCTTCATCTCACCAGCAAGTATATATTAAATTAAGTTTATTAATTAATTCAGATATCAAACATAAAACTGTAATTTTAATTACTCTACACATATATAATTATATCTGAATTTCTTGCATATACAAAAGTTACGTTATTTTAACTTTAATTTACTAGGTATAACAACTCAAATAATTTACTTTTCTCTTTAAACAAATAAGAATCAAAGATAACAAATTAATTTAACTATGTATATTTATGTACAATTTTACAGAATTCATTACTTTACTTTATTATTATTATTTTATTTATGTTATTTACGACCCCATTAATTCAATTAAAAACTTATGCCCTCCCAGACAAAAACAATAAAACCTCTATAATCACCCTTCAGTAGGGCCTGGATGCAATGTCCAAGATGTTTAAGGAGTTTCTTCTAGCGTCAATAATTTAAGGATGTTTGTTGATTTATTTATTTTTCCTTTCGTTGATGGCAAATCTCTTGATTATGATTTTAAATCTTTCCTAGCTGTGGGATGGGGAAGACAAAGACCACTTTAATATATATATATATATATATATATATATATATATATATATATATATATATATATAAAAATTTCACGTGTGTCTATATACAAAAAAAAAAATATTAAATATATATATATATATATATATATATATATATATATATATATATATATAAATATATATATATATATATATATACTATATATATATAACATATATATATATATATATATACTGCTATATACCTTACTGCAGATATTTCCCTTTACCTTACAAGGTATTTATAAAGATACTCTTATATATATATATTATATATATATATATATATATATATATATATATATATATATATATATATATATAAAGGGAGATGAACTCTTTTGGAAGGAAGCTTGAAAGGTTAAGAATGAGAGTAGGGAACACTTAGAATGAACAGGGATGGTGCTTTTGTAAATGATGAAATAGACGTGAGGGGAGTGGTGGAAAGAACACTTAGAGAATCTGTATAATATTAACAGTAATGAAGAGGTGATAGTGAATGTGTGTTGGTTTGATGGTGCAAGGAATAGGTATTTTGGGCATGAGGTCATTAGTAAGGAGGAGGTAATGTGTAGGGCGAG
>JABUQX010023636.1:0-5000 GCA_015478945.1 Trachelipus rathkii
CATTGTACTTCGTTCGAAGATCAGATTTGGGTGTTTAACCGTTTTCGCATTTTATCGTGAAACGCTTTCGCGTTTTCGTCGCCTTCAGTATATATATATATATATTTATATATATATATATATATATATATATATATATATATCGGCACATGGGTACACAGAGTTGTTTATCTAAACCCTGATCAGTAGAGGCGGAGCCAAAGGTATTACACAATGTTATAGACCCTTTATCTTCTCTATGCATTAGATTGAAGAGTTAGTTTAACAAGGTTCTAGTACATGTGTAGTCGTCTATATATTTTCTTTAGGTGATAATAATAATAATAATAATAATAATAATAATAATAATAATAATAATAATAATAATAATAATAATAATAATAATAATAATAATAATAATAATAATAATAATAATAATAATAATAATAATAATAATAATAATAATAATAATAATAATAATAATAATAATAATAATAATAATAATAATAATAATAATAATAATAATAATGTTTCTAGGACGTGAAAAGGAGGAAATAATAATAATAATAATAATTTTTCATTCTTGTTACAGTTTTTGAAGTGTGAAGAGTCATCAGTTTTTAGAAGAAAAAAAATGGGTCCTATATTCGAGATGTTTTTATTTGCCGAAAATCTTTTCAAACTTTTAGCTGTAAGTTATTTAAAATATTTTATTTATTCTAAATATTTTTTTTAAAAATATTTTTTTAAAAATAATTTTTTAAAAAATAATTTTAAAAATATTTTTTGAAAATTTTTAAAATTATTTTTTAAAAAATAATTTTAAAAATAATTTTTCAAAAAATATTTTTAAAATTATTTTTTAAAAAAATAATTTTCAAAATAATTTTTCAAAAAATATTTTTAAAATTATTTTACAAGTTCTTAAAACAAATTGTATTACTGTTATTTAAAACACTTGTAAAAATATTACAGTTCAATCCATGCTGTCATATGAATGGAGAATCAGGACTCTCAGGAAGAGGTGGAGGTTGTGGTGGCAATGGCAGTAATGATAACCTGAATAAGCAGCCTAGACTTATATCGAAAGCGGAGAGACGTAGAATACAGGCATGTAGAAGAGCTGTACAAAATCAAACCGAGGATGAAAGTAAAGACCGTGTTTCTGAAGATACCAGCAATCCCCCTCAACAACAACAAGAACAACAACCCTCTGAAGGAACCGAATCTATAGAGGTTCCAAATGTTACAACCAATGCGAATCGTCCTAAACTTGTTTCTAAAGCAGAGAGACGTAAAATACAAGTCCTTAAAAGAACGATGCAAAATCAGACCGGCGTGGTGCAATCTGTAATAGGACAATGATACTAAGACCTCTATTCAACAACCCTCTGAAGCTGGATCAGTATGCAGGAATCATCGGATGGGTCTGTAACCGCTTCTACACCTCCACAACCTCAACAACGTCGTTGGAAACCCTTAACATACATATCCAAATCAAAAGGAGGGGTGAGTTTCATTTTACATTTTCGTTCCTTTAATAAATATGTTTCATTTATATATATATATATATATATATATATATATATATATATATATATATATATATATATATATATATATAATATATATATATATATATATATATATATATATATATATATATATATATATATATATATATATATATATTCATATTGATTATCTTAACAGAGAATCAAAGGGTATAAAACGATCATGCCGATATAAATATGAAGCAGAAGAGGCTGGAAACGTTTAACAGACGTCATGCTAGCGATGATGTGGGCGCTGGTCCTTCTAATGTTAATATGAATGTTGATGATGAGGATGTTAACCCCGATGACTCTAATATTCATAATGATTCATGTTCTACACCGATGGATGTCGATGAGCTACAAAGACCACTCAGACCATCTGTTAACCCTCTACCTCGTGTTACAGAGAATATTCCCCCTTCTAATACAGAGGTGTGTGGTTATGAGAAAGCAAGGGACAGATGATTATATATATATATATATATTATATATACTATATATATATTTATATATATATATATATATATATATATATATATATATATATATATATATATATATATATATATATATATATATAACATGTGTTTTTCTCTTTTTCCACAGAGAGGAAATAAACGAAAACTGGCTGATGTCGTAGCCGATGCCGAAGATGATAACGAAAAGGGTTTAACTGTTTGTAATAGGGATGGTAATGGGGAGGGTTCTGAATTCACAGCTGAGTTAATAGATGTAACGAGAGCTGCATATACGAGGAATTCAGAGGTTATCGATACACACAAATATAGGGTCAGGGTTGATGAAGCTAGGGTTTTCAAACAAGGTAGGGATATAGGGGATTCTTTCATGAGAGTTATCAATGATATTATACTGCATTTAAGAAATGATGTGTCCCATAGAGAAGCTAGAATTCGTGTATGGTTTACATTCAACGATGGGGGTAGGAATGAGTATCATGTGAATATCCCTTACGCTGAAATGGATAGAGAGGATTTGGTTTCTTATTTGACAGGTCGTTTAATAACAGCTTTTCAATCGGGTGATAAAGCTACATTCAGCGATTTCATTGTTGAAGTACAGGTAGCGCATGATGTTGAAGGTAATGGGCCTATTATACCTTTCAAAGTTAATTTCCCGAAAGAAAACTTGAACACTGTACAGTTAAGGGTAAGTAATGATGACGATACCGAGTACGAAGGTGGGTGTGGATTTAGGGCAATTGCTTGTTGTTATAAATTATTTCAGGAAGAACAAAGAAACCCTAACAGGGCAACGCCTCATGTGATAAGTAGATATACTCCAGACGTAATTCACGATTTAGGTGAACAAATAGCTAACGCTTGCGGTTTAGAACATAATGAACCCCTAGGTGCAGCTAAGTTCGAGATAATTGAACATGTGCTACAATGTAGAATATACGTATACCGTAACGATCCAGATGAAAAATTCCATGTAATGTATTTACCTCGCGAACAGGACCGTAAAAAACCTTTATATGTAATAGGTTTTGATTTTAAAACTACCCATTACTACTATCCCCTTCCTAAACATACAATTAAATCTACGATAGGTAGTGTAGAATCGCGTAAAAATAAATCACCTATTTTCTGTCAGTTATGTTACATTTTTATTGATGATTACCATAAACATATGTCAAGTGAGTGTCCCGAGTATCGCTGTTCTCAATGTCTCACACATCTATGTAAAGGAAACGTGGAAAATGCAGCCGTCCGTATGAGATATTGTAAGGAATGTAATAGGGAATTTTATAATGAGGATTGTTACAACTATCATAAAGGTGAAATTTGCAGGAAAGTCAAGATCTGTGATAAATGTGATGAAAGTAAAATAGCTGATAAATATGGAAATCATAACCATGATTGTATACATATAAAGTGTAATGTATGCTATGAAAAGTATGATCCTGATAAAACTGGTCCACATAAATGTTACATGAAAAAAATAAAAGAGAAAAAAACAGAAGGTAAAAACGTATTTACGTTTTACTATGATTTAGAAACATGTAATCATAATGCCAGGGTAGATGCTACAGGGAGATCAATGATGGACATGGTTCCTTATCTGGCTGTAACCATGTTAGTATGTTACAAATGCAGTGAAAAAGAAACAGAACAATGTGAGACATGTGGAACAAAAAGAACTGAAATATTCCATCTGGATTTAGATGCTGCAGAAACGAAAAATGTCCCGTTGATAAAATGATTAATTATTTATTCAATTTCTCTGAAACTCATAAGAATGACGATATAATAGTAGCTGCCCATAATGGGTCTAAATTCGATACACAGTTTGTGTATGCGAAACTGTTAGGTAGAACGCATGAGACCTCTATTTCTAGCAACCCCGTTAAAAGAGGAAATAAAATTATTACCATGTCATCTAACAATAACATTTCCTTTAAAGATACACTGTTATACATGCCTTGTGCTTTGAAGAAGCTACCTCAATGTATGGGGATTAAGGGGGATATAGCAAAAGGGTTCTTTCCATACAGGTTTCTAACTTTAGCGAATATAAATTACAAGGGGTTATTCCCGAGAGAGATGTATTCGAAGTCGATAGAATGAATGACGCAGAGAAACGTGATTTTGATGCATGGTATAAAACTTTTGAGAATCGTGAATATGATATAAAAGCCGAATGTGTGAAATACTGTATACAAGATGTAAAGATTTTAAGACAGAGTTTTGAAAAGTTCAGGAATATGTTTAGAACACATTTTAAAATAGATTGTTTGAATGAATGTAGTACCATCGCCGCTTTATGTTTCAAAGTGTTTAAAATGCATTATATGAAACCTAAGTCTATCGCTCACATCAGTAGAGAAGACGATGGCCACTATTCGTTTGCAGGGATTAAATGGTTAACTTTCATGGAATTTTATATGGGTCATTATATAGAACATGCAAGGAATGGAGGCGAGCGTAAGTTTAAGATTCGAAATAAATATTTACAACCTGACGGTTACGTTGAAGTACCTTGTAACGAGTATAGATCAGTTAACGGGGATGCGTTTGTAAGGCTTAGACAGATCCATGTAGATGTACAGTTGAGAGATTTGAATGCATTGAATTGGCTTACCATGGATAAGGTTAACATGAAGAAGGTTGTATATTTGTATCATGGATGTGTATGGCATGGGCATCAGAGCTGTGAGAAAGGAAAAAAAAAGATCCATAAGGGGATATCTAGTCTTGATCGATACAGGATAACTATGTTGCAGGAAACATCATATAAGAATGCAGGATATGAAGTTATACGTGTATGGGAATGTGAATGGGAAAAAATGATGGCTGATTGTGATGTAACTGTTGTGAACGGGGATGAAGAACGGACCTTGAAATTAGGGAAATATGTGAATGAAATAGGTCAGGAACCTGCAAATAAAGTATTGCGTATCGGGGAGGCGCTGTATGGAGGTCGTACTGAACCATTTGTCTATTA
>JABUQX010023636.1:15000-68969 GCA_015478945.1 Trachelipus rathkii
TATATATATATATCTATATATATACTATATATATTAATATATGTATTAATCTTTTATTATTAATTATAAATTATATGATGCTTCATTAAAATAGTATATATTTAGCCACTTAATATATTATATATATATATATATTATATATATATTAATATATATATATCTGAATATATATAATATTTATATATATATTATATACTATATATATTATATATATATATAATTATATATATATTATATATTTATATATATATATTATATATATGTATATATATATATATTATATATAATTATATAATATATATATAATATATATTATATATTATTATATAATATATATTAATTATATATATATATTATATATATATATATATATTAAATATATATATATATATATATAATATATATATATATATATATATATATATTATATATTATATATATATTTTTATATATTGTATATATTATATACTAATATAATATATATCCAATATAATATTAAAACAAATATTATATATTTAACAAATATATATAAGATATAATATTATCTATATATAATATATATATAATTCGATTGACTTCTAGGGAGTTCTTTTGGTAAAGCTCAGCATTTTGAAAATGAAGGTGCCCATATACCTTGAGCCTTGTCCCAAAAAGACATGCCAAAATATGTCTTATAGGCCTTGCGCACATTTTAGCTGATCTATTCACAGGGTTCTTTTTTGCTCGTGTCTTCATAAATATTCTCTGCATTTGTTCCGTCATCTAAGTTGCAAAGGAACAATTCCAAGAAAAAAAAATATAATCGTGCTTATTTAACAAAATATTATTATTTCTGAATTACATTATAGACCATCAGTATATAGAGAATACTAGACAAGATGATTAAGCGTAAAAAACTCAGAACTTACATGAAGTGACTAAAGCAGTTTTTTTTATTCCTTCATCTACATTAGCAAGTCCACCAAACATGAAAAGTGAAAAGGAAAGAAAAAAAAATCTCATTTTGATATTTGTTAAACAATATCATTATTTATAAATAGATAAGTATAAGAATAATAATAAATAATGAATAATAATAATACATAATAATAATATATAATAATTAATAATAATAATAATTATAATAAATAATAATAATAATGAAATAATAATAATAATCAGATAAATAAATAATCAATATTATTATATATTATTAATTAATAGCAACCACTGTATTATTATTGAATTAATTTATATAATTATATAATATATTATTCATTAGTGTATTATTATTATATTTTATTATTATTTATTATTATTATATTATATTATTATTATTATTATTATTTTATTATTATTTTATTATTATTATATTATTATTATTATTATTATTATTATGTATAATAGGATATAAAAATATAATTGTTTACCACGTCCGTAAAAAGAACATTTAAATCTAAGATAAGTATATGTAAGTCATTAGAATAAGGTCAAGACTTATAATATATTGTGGACAATTTATATAATATTATATTTTAAAAGGATATTTCATCCCCGGTAATCAATAATTACTCTATAAAATTACTCTATATATTTGGTACTGAATGATATATTTAATTACGCTATTTTATGTATATAACAATATTTATTACTATATTATATATACTAATATTATATATATTAATATAATATATATTAAATGCATATAATAGCTTTATTTACGCCTACATAGGTATACAGGAACTATAATTTGCATATATTATAATAATAATAATATAATTATATATATAGTATCATAATATATAATTTATAAAATAATATAATATAAATATTATAATTATATATTATATATATAATATAATATTATAATATATATAATAATAATAATATTAAATACAATATTAAATAATAAATTAATAATATAAATATATAAATTAATTTATAATAATTAAATATAATATTATAATAATATATTAAATATAATAATTAATAATTATATATTAATTATATATATAATAATATATTTAAATTAAATATAATTATAAAATAATAATATAATATAATAATTTATAATAATTATAATAAATAATAGATAAATAAATTAATATAAATATTTAATATATATATATTATATTCATAATATAATTAATATACTAAATTATAATATAATATATATATATATTATATAATAATATATTATATATATATATATATATATTATAGTATATATATATATATATATCAGAGTGGGCGGCGGGCCTATAATTTTTTTGAGTGCGCTGCGCCTATGCCGCCGGACCTAGGGCGCCTAGCGCCTATGCGCCCTATATTTTTTGTCACATCAGCGCCAATTCGCCTTTGCGCCTGCGACTTTTCCCCGGCCGGGTGGCTGTTTGTAAAATTTTTATTTGCAAAGTAAACTTTTAGTGCGATAATAAAAGCAGGTTATTATTAGGAAGAAAACGCATTTATTAATTTTTGTAATTAAAACACGAAACTAATATCTACATGTCCTCCTTCCTGCCTCCATGTCCTTTGTGGTCCATGTTTTCCGCCAGGAGGTTCAGCACGAGCGCTGAAGGAGTTGAAAATTTTCTGACATTCCCACCCACAATTTTATTTGTAGTTAATAATCTTCTGAACTAGTTATATATATATATATATATATATAATATATATATATATTATATATATATTATATATATATATATATATATATATATATATTTTATATAATAATATATATACTATATTATTAATATATTATATATAAGAGATCATAGTTTAATCATAATTATATATCAGAAATGGCTGGGCGCGCTCCTATTAAGTTGTTTTGAGTGCGTGGCCGCTTGCAGGCCGGGACGCTGGGGCTCTCATAGGCGCCTATTCGATTATATTGTTTGGTCACTTCAGCGCCTATTCGGCCTTGCGACTCACTGTGCGACTTTTGCGTCCGTGGCGCGGGCGCTGGTTGCTAATTTATTTGCAAAGTAAACTTTCATAAACGAATAATAAAAGCAGGCTTTTATTAGGAAGAAAAACACGATTATTATTATTTGTAATTAAAATCATGGTTCACTCCGTGATAAACTAATTATCTACTGTCCTCTATCGTCCTCATGGTCCTTAGTGTGTGCGCAATGTTTTTCACCCATCGGAAAGGTATCAGTTCAGAGCGCTGAGAAGTGTAAAAAATTTTCAGAGCCATAGTTGCCAGTTTATTTGTAGATCTATATGACTATAGGACTAGTTATTATTATAGTTATTTATATTATATAGTTATGTTCTATCTTACTATATTATATATAATATATATATCAACACGTCAAATAACTATTATATTATATTATATATATATATATATATATATATTAATATATATTATATTATATAATATATATATATATATAGTAGTTAAGTGGACAGAGAATAAGTAGTACAGTATAGTACTATATAGTATACAGTATATCCAGAGCATTTATTTATGATAATAATAAGGTTAATGAGAGTTGGGGGAATAAGACTGAATCTTAAAAGGTTAATTTCACACTGGGGTTATTTAGAATGGATACGTTTGGGCACGACTTTCTAAGTTTTAATACTTCTTATAAGGGGTAAAAAATAAATATAACTTTTGTTATCTGGTTCATAAAGAGAGGGACTTATAGGCGCAGGAGAAATATGGCTTGATGACGCCTCTTTGTTGTGTGCTTAATCCGCCTTATTAAAAATTAGTTGCGGCCTATGCGCCTTTTGGAGCCTACAAATTGATAGGTGCGCCATAGGCCGCAACCTCGGTGGCGCAACGCCAGACATCATATGATATAAGTAGTAAGAAGTGTATAGATAAAGACGTAGTAGTAAATGGTAAAATTCTAAATAGTATAAAGAGATAATAATAGGCTATAATACATGAGTAGGTATAATATATATATAATAGTATATAGTATATAGGTGGGATAAGATAACTAGAATATAAAAGGATAAGTTATTGTAATCAAAAATATTATATATTATGATGTACAAATTCTTATCAAGTGTATTCTATTTATATTATCTACTGTAATATATTAATGTTATATATATATAGAGGCTAATATACATTAATAATATAGTAAATTTTATCATTTTTTGCTTGGGTATACTAGAATGTAGATTGCTATGGAAATCTTTTTAAAAGTTTGAAACCATGTATATTGCTTTTTTAAAACTTCAGACTGTGATAGGATGAGAGTTAAATTCATATGCATATTTATTTTCTCAGTAAAGTTGGTGCATGGTGGAAAATAGAGCCATGGAATTCGCATTTCCACGAATCTGGAGATAGCTAACTGACCACATCAGCATTATGCACATAATAATAATAATAATAAATTAATAATAATAATATTACACATATTATTGATCGGTAAATATGTCAATATATAATATAATATAATATAAAAATGTTCATTAATGAAAAGTATTGTTAATTAGTTATTAAGCTTACTTATTATATTATTATAGTTACTGTACTTAATTTAATTATTTCATTTATATTTATAATACGTATAATAAACACTTTCCCATAAAATTTTTACCCATATCCAAGCATTCAGTAAGTATTATAGAAAAAACTTCAAAATTTGGTGTAAGATTTTAATATTACTGCAAATATATTTAAATAATAGTTAAACTTAAATAACAAATTAGAATTTGCTAAATATGAACATTGCTAATTACGAAATGAAGATAAGTAAGAATACAAGTAGTTATATATACAATAATGAAAATAAAAGTTTGAAAATATACAGTAGGTAAGATAATATGAAAGTAGATAAATAATTATAATATATATATATTAAGTATATTAATAATATACAATATATGTAATATAGGTAGTAGGTGGGGGGGGTAGGTTATACTATCATCATTCTTCGGTATTAAATATCCATATAGGATTTGATATAATAATGTATATAGTGATACAATATATATATATATAATATTTTCTATAAGTAGGTTAAATGGTAAAAGGTTGACGATAGTGTATAAATAGACTGTAAGACGATATAATAATAGTTATTATATTATTTAACAATAAATAGTGAAAGTATATGGAAAACAATGCTATGCACTAGTATATTATTATAATATATAAACATAGATATGTTATCAAAGTATTCAAGGTTTATACAAATTTAGATATATATATATATATATATATATATATATATATATATTATATACAGTAATATTAAAATCTTACACCAAATTTTAATTTCTATATATACTTAATATGAAGAATACCGTATCATTAGTGAAATGCCTATCTTTAATAAGTATTAAAAAGAAAAATATTATAATAATTTAAATGGGGCTATGGTTTGATATTTAGCCATCAAATAAAACGAATCTCAAGCAATAACCATATTAAAGTATGATCATGTGAACGGGATTGAGCAATGTTTATATTTATGCAAATTCTAATTTTGTTATTTAAAGGTTTAAACTATATTTAATTTATTTTGGGGCAGAGTAAAGATTAAATTATGTTACACGAAAATTTATTGGGGAAGTTTTTCTATAATAACTCTTTTTTCAGGGTGTAATGGGCTCTTTTAGGCGTAGTAATGGGATGATCAATAGAGGGTTTCCTACGAAAGTCATGCTAGCGATTGGAGATTAGAAGAATTGATATGTATCTAAACCTTCCCGTTGATAATAGATCCCAAAATTTTAAAAAGAAAAAGGGTTAAAACGATAGGATGATAGTTAAACAATTGAGAGGGGGGGGGGGTCCCCTTCTTCGGTACCGGTTGAATGAGTGCAAATTTTCAGTAGGAATGGAAGGTCGAAGTGAAAAGACTGAGACAAAATAGTTTACCAAGGAAGGGAACAAGCTCAGGTTCACAATTTCAAAAACCACAAGAAGAATACCGTCATGGAAATGCCTCTTTAAAAGAAATTTTGATGTTAAGCATTAATGAGTCTGGATGGAGTAGAGAAAGAGGAGAAGCTCTGAAATAACTAGGAAGAGAAGGAGGAGCAGCTCCGGAATTGTCATGAGTGGATTTAGACTCAAAAGTTTTAACGAAGAGTTCAGATTTAGAAGTATGTAAATTAGTAGTTGTGATATCGGAGAATATTAGAGAAAGGAAAGAGTAAGAGGCAAAGCTAAAGTTAACATTTTTTGCCTAATGCGAGAAATTACGTGTGGAAGACAATCCATGAAAGATCGTTCCTTGTGTCACGGAGAAGAGATTTTGCAAGATTCCGAGATGAAATATAAGTTGCAGGAGTTTCTGGAGTTTGAAGAAAATGATAATTACTGAAGGCAGCATCCTTGCAATGAGAAGCGCGAGAAAAGGTAGTGAAACCAAGGTTAGTTTGCTTTAGTTGAAGGGAAAGAATATATCAGAGAGAATCACCTTGGGAATGCTTTCTGCACGCTCCACCGGACCTCTTCCTACGAAGCAGTAATCATCCCATGGGGAATCAAAGAAGCTTGACTGCAAGTCCTACAAGTTTGCAGCACTAAAGCGTCAGAAACGTTTAGCGTTGTAGATGGATGGTTTTTCTGAGGAAGTCTTGAAAATAGGGAAGAGGATACATAAATAAGAAGGTGATTGGAGAAACGAAGAAGAGGAAAAGGTTTAAAAGAATAAGGAGCAGGTTTGAAAGTTAGGAAAAGTCTAAAATGCTGGGATCTTATCCAAGATGATAAGGGATACGAGTAGGGATTTGCATCAACTAAAAGAAACCATTCTAAATATAAATATGGTAGACAAATTCACATGTGCATCATGAGAACTAGAAGTTTGATGATAAAGATTTAAATCATCTAAATGATGATTTCAGAGATTAAAGAAGAAGAGAGAATGTGTCCTATTTTGAAGTTGTTGTAGTCAGAGAATTCAGAATTGTCAGTTAGTCAGTAGAGTTAGGAGATAAATGAAGAGAACAGTTGAGTTACATTGTAGATTTCCACGAGAGCTTAAGCAAGAAAGTAGAAAATTCAGAAGACATCAAATTAGAAACACTTAAACAGGCTACATCGTTGAGTACATCTGCGGAACATTCGCCTTTGACTGAAATTTGAAGAGAGAGAGAGAGAGAGAGAGAGAGAGAGAGAGAGAGAGAGAGAGAGAGAAGAGAAGAGAGAAGAGAAGAGAGAGAAAGAGAAAGAGAGAGAAAGAGAGAGAGAGAGAGAGAGAGAGAGAGAGAGAGAGAGAGAGAGAGAGAGAGAGAGAGAGAGAGAGAGAGAGAGAGAGAGAGAGAGGAGAGAGAAGAGAGAGAGTAGCGTTTGCTATCTTGGTATACAAGCACTTGAGTTTTAGTTAAGAAGAAATGAGGTTAGAAGAAGCGAGGTAGTGTTCAACAATATCTGATATTACGATTTATGACTCGCGAAAGGTTGTTGTAAATGAATGAAGAGAGAATAATCGGCATCAAGAACTATAGGCGGCAATTTTGCGGCACGGGATCAGCTCCAGCAATGCAGGGTGCCGTTAAATTTAGAGAATCCGAATATGAGTGTGTATGAGATATTATGGCTGAAATGGGGGGAGCTAGTCTTGGGAAAGCTACCTTAATTGGCTTTCCTTCGAACAGCGTTTTTTGTGCTCATCGGGCCGATTTGATATACTATAAATCTGATAGACATATAGTATACGTAATACGTATATAGTATAACTGGGTATAGTCTGAGGTATATATGTATATGTGATATAAATAGTGTTGAAACGATGTATTGTTTACAATTTAATCCAATTGGTATATATGTTATATATATAGTATATTACTATTATTATATATATATGTATAATATTTATTGGGGTCAGTAGAGTAGTGACGAGGGTCAGACGATACGGTGTAAATAGAGTAGGTAGGTATATTATAACTATATAGAATATTATATCATATATAATTATATAATAATATATGATATATAATCTTAGTTATATTAATAAGTATATATATATATATATAATTTATTAGTATTTTAATCGTATACTAGGTATGTATGGTATGTATGGAGTATGTATAGTATTATGTATTTATGTATGGCTATGGTATGTATGTACAGTTAATGTATGTAATATGTATGTATTGTATGTGAAGTGTATGTGATGTATTAGTATGTATGTATGGATGTATGCTATGTAATGTTAAAAATATTGCATGTGTTGAATATGGTAAACAATAGGTTTATGAATACGCAAGATTCTTATAGTTAACCTTTCTTAGTTGACATTGTTAAGAATTCTTGCAATTGGCAAAAAAAATAATAATAATTAAAAAAAGATGAAAAATAAAATTTAGAGTCTGATTTTGCAAAAAATAAGCAAGATTACCAACATAACAAAAGCGAAGAAACAAATAATGAAAATATTTACAGCGTATTTTTTTCAAAAGTGAAATGATTTCCAACATCATGCCATATCTTGTAAATATTCGTTATTACACGTATTGTAAGGTATATTATATAGCTAGTATGTATAAGATATTAGCGGTCAAGACTATTATATAATATATATAGTATATTGCAGCACCTATGCTATCATTACCATAAAATTTATAAATAGTAATAATAGTAGTTGTAATATTAATAGCAGTTGAGGTTGTTGTATAATTAGTATCATATATATATACTACCTCTATATATATACCGTAATATATATAGATAGCGTGGGTAGTATATAGTAGTATTGAGTATATGTAATATTATATCTACTATATATAATACTGATATCATATTGATAATATATAACTATCTTTATATGTAATTGTTGTGTCAGGTCTAGTATTATAGTATATATATATAAATATATATATTATACCTATACAACGTAGATATAACGTAAGTTACTAGTATATGAAGTATATATATATATAGTGTATATAAATATGTAGTATATATTATATGTATCGATATAGGTATAATTATTATAATAGGGTGGCCACAAACGTGTGAGAGCGACGAGTCTGCATGGCAACAGGCGCGGTTCGAACCTAGTTCGGAACCCTAGTAGCGAGAATTACTCTTAGAGAAGTGTCCCCCTTTGAATAGGGCTATGACCCGTGAGGTTGAACTTTTTATAAAAATTATATAGTATATATAATATCAATATATAATATAATAGAAAAGTAAAGGAGGATGATATCTATAGTTATTATATATATAGTATATATCTAGCTTATATATATCACCGCTCCGATCCCTTCCTACAAAAAGCGGGCAACCTTGAGGTACTTTATCACCATCGCCGGTTTCGCCCAGGGATCCAATAAGTTTAATGTAATGAAATTGCTTATGATGCCCTCTTAAGAAGGGCAAGCTATAATGAGCGTCCAAGCCACGTGTCCCTATGTTAATATGGGTCTCATAATGTTAGAATATATTTTTGTCTTGACTTACTCGGTATTTTACGACCCTTAAGCAAAGGATACAACAGCGCAAATGTCCCATTAAACTTTCAATTCTATGGTTCAGCTCCTGGAGCATATCATTTCTTACTCCACTATGCACTCCTAAATATTTAAACTGTCCTGTCTGTTTCAGTACTTCCCCCTCCAATTTTAAATTCAACCCCTCCTGCTCCCTACTCTCCACCAGAACCTCCGTCTTCCCCTTATTGATTTTTATTCCTTTTTCCGTCAGCACCACGTCCCATACCACTACGAACCGCTACAAAGCCTCCCTTGACTCCGAGATCAGCGCCAGATCATCCGAGTATCCAGAGAGCTCTCCATCCACTCAATCCTGTACCACCTTGCCACAATAGTTCATAAACGTTATGAACAAAATTGATGAAAGTTCACTTCCTTGTTTTACAACTGTTGTTATTCCAAACTAGCTACTATCATCTATCTGTATTTTCACCATGCAACAGCTGTCCACATATTGCTCTTATCAGTTTATTAGGCACCCCATACTACCTTTTCCCCAATATACTCCACAAGGGTATAAAGAAATTACAGTTGTTGCAAAAATTAGAGGATTTTTAAATACCAAAATTGCATCTCTGATTTGGGATGAAACTAAAATTAATAATGTGGACTAATGTAAAAAAATTATGTGATTGTGATTTATATGAAATTATAGAATCCATTTCCATTTTGGAAGAAGCATGAGATTGGAAACTATTCCAAGTGAAAATGTATTTATCAAAATTAATTCAAAATCACACACGACTCTGTTACAAAATTACAGTAAAGAAGAGATAGCAAGGAGAGATGGTTCAACATCAGTCACTCAACATCTTAAATTACCAAGAAAGGATCATTTACAACTAAAGGTATGTTTATCGTACAATTAGTGCTTGTACGCTAAACAGAGTTATAATTATAATTTAATAATTTATTATTATCCTAGCACTTTAACCCCAATTAAAATTAATAAAGGTCAAGAACAATGATTTAAAATTTATATTTATCAGATTTATCATAAAACTTTTCGCTATATTTCAATAAATTTAAAATTTTTTAAGTAGATGAAGTTGTAATGAGAAATTTAAATTGCAGTAGGAGAGAAAATTTTGATATATTTCCTATATAGGAGATTTTAAATATTTATTTTTCCATATTAGCTGTGTCTTGACTGGTGGCGAAGAATCAGGGCTTGGGAAAAACTGAACTACCTTCTCAAAGGGGTTTTACCTTTATGTCCAAATATTGAACAACGCAGATATGCATTTACGACTTTTGTTCTTTTAAAGAGTCCCAACTAAAATATACATTTAATTAAGTAAATACCTAATGTTTTTATGCACATCATTTTTGGATATTCTCTCAGGTGCATAATTTGCAATATATACCGTATATATATATATATATATATATATATATAATATATATATAATATATATAAATATACTAGTGATATAGAGTATGAAGTCTATATATATATATATTATACTAGATAAATATTATATATATATAGAATATTATTTTATATAATATATTAATAATCATATATAAATATATATATATATTATATTATTATAATATATATATATATATAATATATTATATATAATATATTAATATATAATATATATATATATATATATATATATGTAAAACATGTACTTACTGATCTGTTATTTAAATTGTGAATAATACAAGGTAGTCCGAGCGTCGTCCAACATAACTGTGACCCACTTTTGTGAAGAGCCAAAACAGGTTGTTTTGAGCCAGCAACTGTTTCGTAAGGCTTCACACTTTCTGGAACGTTAAAAGTCGTTATCAGTAACAATATTCTCTTTTGTTTAGTCGTCGTCCATGAATAATATAATATAGTATAGTATATATATATATATATATATATAAGTATAAGATATATATAGTAATATATATTAATTATTATATATAAATATATATTTATAGTGAAAATCTATTATATAATATAAAGCTAGAGAGAGAGAGAGAAGAGAGAGAGAGAGAGAGAGAGAGAGAGAGAGAGAGAGAGAGAGAGAGAGAGAGAGAGATGAGAGAGAGTAGAGAGAGTAAGAGAGAGAGAGCAGAGAGAGAGATCCTAATTGAACTGAATAATGAAACAAAATTTAAAGTTGCCAAAAAACTTGTACAGTATATTAGGTTGTTACATTGTTAAAATGATGTTAATATAAGCAATACTGTTAACTTGTTCAATTATTCCATTAACAAGAGCCAAGTGTTTGTTGGGAGGCATAAACAGAATAAAGAAATCCATCATCCGACTGGTGAGCTTGGTATATCTCCCAAAATTTCCTTACAAGGTAAGATTTTGGTCCTTAATAAACTAGAAGGAAAGAAGGTTTGGTTCGTCTCAACTGAACTCTTCGCTCTCTAATATTTATTAATTTTTTCCATACTAATATGAGATAATAATAGATAGATAGATAGATAGATAGATACGCATAATAGATAGATAGATAGATAGATAAGATACGATAGAGAGATAGATAGATAGTATAATGATAGAGAGATAGATAGATAGATAAATAGATAATAGATTGAGTAGATGATAGATAGATAGATAGTATACATAAAGATAGAGTAGATAAGATAGGATTAATACTAGATAGATAGTCTAGATAGTAGTTGGTAGATAGATAGAGGCGATCGTCTAGATAATAGCATTCTATGACAGACGTGATATGATACGGAAGTAGAGATAGAATAACTGATACAGCGATTAGATAGACTAGAAGAGTATGGATATGACGTAAGAGTAGATAGATAATGATCCAGGATAGATAGATAAGATGGATAGATGGATAGATTTATATCTCCACTGGCAACATTAAAAAATATATTTATGCACACTCCACAAGAAAAATAAAATTACGTAATATAAAGCTAATATTAGAAAAGAAAAAAAACACAGGATCATAGCTCCGGGACAGTGTACCGTCGTATAGCAGCGTCTTCTTCAACACGGGTGGATCGCGACGGCCGACCCCCAAGTGGCCGTCGAGTGGATACTACATGTGGGTCGCGGTGAGGTCACAAAAAATACAAATATTATCAAAAATAAATTTACACACAGTTGTATTATAATAATAGTAATACTTAGATGAAATTAGAAAGAAATTATATACGCTTAATGCATCGAACAAGCATCTTTTTATATAAGGAATTTCTATATAGAGATATGTATCATATATATATATATAAGATCTACTATAATAGTAGTACTAGTAAATAATATATACGATTATAATATATCATATATATAGATATATAATATATTATAGATATATAATATATTGTGAATACATATATATGTAATATATATCAGTATATATATTACAGTACATATATATATTATATATATGGGGTAATTAATTGGGTCGCCGAGTTACTAAGTTAGCGTGTTTGGCCTTTCGGGGGTCGCCGGTAACTTAATAAAGGTGTGAGAAACGCTGCTTAAGCGGATACCCTCTGAATTTTGCACAAACTTTTATTCTCATCTTTTGAATAGCCATGCCAAATATTTCGAAGAAATTAGATAACTCAAAGATTCTAGTTACAACGATTTTTTTTCAGATACTGCCTTACTAAAACAAGACTAGTCTTCAGTAGTTACATTTTATATACAACAGATTACATGTTATCTGAATAATCGAAATACGTACTGTTAATTTCAATACGTTTAGAATAATGTTCGAACATGAGCATTCTCAAGTGAAGTGATTTACTCTCACGGCGAGGGGAATTCGCGAGCGAGAGAGAGTTATTAATATGGTTAGCATTTCGAGCCGAAACTAACTTCAAACTGTCCCTGTAAACGTGACATAATATAAGTAGTTTATTCGCGCCATAAACTGCTCAAATAGAATGGTCATACAGCTCATGATTTCAACAAAAAGAGATACAATAATCCGAATCTTAAGAACAAATCTTCTTAATACTACATTAAATTTTCAATCAGCAATAATACCCTAAAGTGTGAGTTCGTATTCTACATCATCTTTTTTTCGTAAATTTTTATGTAACCAATCACCAGATATATTTAGGTCGATAGAACATTTGTTAGGAAAGCTCTAGAGAAATCCGTTTTTAACTAATTTAGTCCATATTTTCAGTAGACTTATATTAACAAAACGCCAATGCCTGTAGCTTTCATTAGCATTTACGCTCAGGCATAATCTCTGAATCCACAGTCTTCTGTTTCAATATCCGAGAGCTATTTTATGTGACCTCGACTATTGAAGGAGCCATACAAAGACTAAATTCATTTGCGTACATCAAGAAGACTATTCAAGTTAGCCATATGAGAATCTACGGCATATTTTTCACCACTTTACGCGCAATTCTTTTATAATTTCATCTATAAAATGATATTAGAAAAGAAAAATGCAAGGTAATACAAAATAGTCTTCTGCCTAACACTACCCTTTTTGTATCTTCGCATTATCTGAGTCACTAGTTTTGACAACTAATACATGAGCAAACTGATATATTAGTAAAGATGTCTCAAAAATTTAATATTATAGGTGGCCTAGCTAACTGTGTTGAAACTACCCAAGGTTCCCTAAATAAAAATATACATCTCACATTTCCACCAAATGCCTTCGAAAGGTCTAAGAATGCCGCATACAGGTTTAACCTCACTATAATACAATAGTTTCCTTCAACTCCCTTTTATACAAATATTGATATATATATATATATATATATATATATATATATTATAGTATATATTATATAAGATTATATATATACCCCACTATATCATATTATTATACTATTATACTTAATATAGCTATATCACTATATCAATACGCTAATACTATAGTAAAGGCCAGCGCTAGGCGCGACGTCAGGGCTTCGCTCGAGATGCGGTGACGGAGTATATCTACTATAGCGTGAATAGTAACCTTCAGTTGAGTACTAGGTAGCGGGTAGGGTGATGCTATGAGGGTCGGTGGTATTGTGTATAATTCACTAGTATGATGCTTACCTCCTCATCATATGCTAGCGTAGTGTGTATCGGTAAGATTAGGTAGATATTAGTAGTATAGGTATTAGTAAAATAAGGGAATGAAACTATACTATATTAATAGTATTCATCAGGCGAACAATATGCTTAGGTTGGTGGGGCAGTGTGTGTATTGTAGCATATGTTAGAGGACGGAGGCCGTGGATAGTTCATAGTAGTATGCATGGGTGTAGTGTACGATGGGCTGCCAGGCTGCGGCGTCGATAGGGTATATTAGGGTCGTGTATACGCCTATTGTCTGCGGATCTGAGCGAGGTGATCTAGGAGATAGGTGTTAGATACGCCGTAGAAGGAGTAGTATATATATATAAGTAGATGAGGTGGTGTATAGAATGCTTGTACAGTATTTACCCAGATACACACCTGCAGGGGTGTTATAGACTAGTGGGATAAGCACCTCACGCGCCGCCTACCGCTAGTACTGGGATTGTTATCAGTTACGATGCGCGATATGTAATAGATCTCTTTGAGATTGCGTGAGTGTGAGGATCTCTCAGATGGTGAGATGCTTCAGAGATGCAACGTGGTGTAAATTAGGATCAGTACATGATGGATCGATGGTGTCTGTTCGCTGGGTGCTATGTATAGAGTGAGAGATGGTGAGATTCTGGACGCGAAATATTTCGCGTAGTGATGGCTTATCATGTGTGCATGTGATGATGGGTCGTGTGTACTCGTTAGCATGTGTCTAGGCTGCGATAGGAGTACATCGGCAAAAGTGAGTCGGTGCCATCATGACATTACAGTTCACGAGGGCGGCGACCTAATTTTACTATACATTTTATGGCAATTTTTTCGTGCCAAATTTCCAAATTATAGAGATGAAATCGCCATCTTGACCTAGAAGTTGTTGGATTCATTTTATTATTATTAATGTCATCAACTTACATACATAGTGAGAATAATGTGCCGAACACTTATGTCCATTGGTGAACTTCTTCTAAAAGCATAGGCTATAGCAAGATGACAGAGAGCTAATCATCAAACACTTTTTCTAAAATTTGTCCGAACGAATAATTCGGCTATATTTCAATGATAATTTTCCTTTCATCTCTCTTTATACGTTCCTCTTTATAAGTAACTTTCTTTACCTACATAGATATCCAAAAAAAATAATTCAAATTTTTAACCTTAATAACAGGGTTGCAAAGTCTTTTCAATTACCTTTATAGATCAGATAGCATAAGAACTAAGATTCAATAAACGAATAGATTATGATACGATAGATAATGATAGATAGGAAAGTAGATCAGTGACTAGGATACGATAGATAAGATAGATATTATAGATGATATGATATTCATTAGATAGATAGATAGATTAGATAATTGGTAGGTAATTAGATATAGATAGATAGATGGATAATAGATAGATAGATAGATAGACGTTATAGGATAGATAAGATAGATAGATAGATTTTATACATTAACTATATATATATATAAAAATAATATATATATAATGGTAATATATAATATATAAAAGATATATATAACTATATAGATATAGCTATAATATACTATAAAGTATACTATATCTAATATAGTATAGATAGGAATAATAGATTAGATAGAAAGATAGATAGAATGATAGATAGATAGATAGACTAGATAGATTAGATAGATAGACTAGATAGATATATACGATAGATACTGGGTATGGCGAAGATTAGATTAGATAGACTAGATAGATAGATAGATAGATAGAATAGATAGATTTAATTATGATAGACACATCTAGCACAATAAATGAATAAAAAGACAGCAATTTTGGGGTAATTAAATAGAAATAAATAGCATATCAAGCAAATAAATATATAATTTCTGCATTAAGTAGATTTATTGTCTGAGAAAGAGGTCCTCTCTAGTGGCAGAATAAATATTTACGGCATCTTGAAATTCATTCTGAAGGTTTTCATCTAATGATAGATAAGCAGATAATAATAATTTTAATATCGTCTAACTAAGTCCGCGCCAAGTGCAATCAATTTAATATTTTCTATAAATGTAACTTTAATGAAGTAACAGCCAAAAACACTGTACATTTTCTAAGATAACTTGATTGTCTACGATAATATCAAATCATGAGATCACAAAAGTTGGGATTTACGTGATTTCTGGTGATTGCCCTTCCGACTTAAATACCATCGCATTATTTTTTTTCAAAAGATTTTTTTTTTCATTTAGAAACTTGGACAATTATAATCGTCAAATTTTAACCACAAATCCCCTGCCATGAGCATCGTAATAGGATGCATACAAACATGGGCGTATGCCATGTACAACTATGAATATTAACATATTGTATGAATATAAACTCGTCGATACTCCCCTAAATTAAATGTACGATAAAAGTTTATCGCTCAAAGTGGGCATGGTGAGGGATATAAATCGGCAGGTAATTTCGAGCTCGAGCAAGTATTTTGTGTCCCAGATAGATAGATTAGAATAGATAGATAGGAACTAGGATTTACCGAGTATTGGAATTCGACAGCCGGCTGAGGCCCGAGTAGGATAGATAGATAAGAAGATACTATATATCGTTACATTTAATTGCTAAACATTAGCTAGACAAAATATAAATATCTTAATAAATAAGGAATAGCACTGATAGGATAGATAGATAGATAGGATGATAGATAAATATGTATTAAGATAGATATAATTCCACAGATATTAGGTGTTAGGGCAAAATTTTTATTCTGTAGTGCGGGTCTTTATTATTTAAAGGTGCTGTATTGGATATGTTAAACCGAAAAAATATAAGTGTGCGTTAAGAGGGTCCCAAAGTTTAAGTACAACAATTTCGACAATAAGTTTTCTACTTCAAAACCTGGAGCGCTATAAAATGCTAAAAATAGGAATATTATATAATACAAATACTATTTGATACTCTTTTCTATTGCGAATAAAGTGCGATGTTTATCTAAAATAAATAGTCGCTGCAAGAAAATTGAGTCAGGATATCAGTGAAGCTTTTACTATTAATAAGGAGCAAAACTGTATTTTTAAGAACATGGTCTAAAAACAGAGAATTATATAATTGTATTCGTTATTATTATTAGTTTTTATATTACATTATGATAGTATACGTATTAAGAACATAATATATAAAAATAACTTGTTAAAATTAATATATTATTAAATAATTATATTTAGTTATATAATTATGATGTATTTATTATTATTATTATTATTATTATTATTATTTATTAATTTTTTTTTTAATTAACATTTAATATATAAAGAGACTATATATTTATATCTTTTTAATATAATATGATAAGTATACGTATTATAGATACATATATATATAAATAAGAGAACTAATATATATAGTATATATATATATAATATCAGAATATATAGAAATACATAATAATAATATATACATATAGTATATATATTAGTATGATGTTTTCAAGCTATATCTGTATATATATATATAATATGATATTATATATTATGCATCTATATAGTAGGGTATTATATATCGTATGGCTATAATAGTATGTGGTATATATAAATAACGTTAATAATAATGCCGATATATAATATATAATAATTAAGATATATATATATATATTAGTATATAGTAGTATTATAATTATATTATAATAGAATTAATAAATAAACTGGAACCTCATCGCATATAATCTATATATATATATATAAGTATAATAATATATATTATATATATAGTATCTATATTTTATAATGTACTATATATATTATATACTATATATTCGGTTTCCGAATAGGTAAACGTGTCGGTCAGATAGTGATTTCGTTTCTATTCAGATATTCAATTGGAGCATTCAGTCACCTGATTTCAGGCCACCCCGCTATACCGTGCCTCTTGCCGCAATACGAGTTAAATAAGTTCAACTAGCAAATATTACAATTAATATCTGTATAATATATATAATAGTATATATGTAATATATATAATAATGATATATATAATATAATATATATATATTATTATATAAATCTATAATAGATATATAAATATATATCAATATTATATATATTTATATATATAGCTACTTTACTATATTATTATATAATATATATTACTATATACTATATATAATTATATATATCTTATAGTATATTGTATATATTTATTTATTTATATGATAATATAATATATAATATATATATATAGTATATAATTATCATAATATATATATTATATATATAGTAGTAAATAGATATAGTATAATATATATATTTAGTATATAGTATAGTATAGTTAATAGTTTAAATAGATATATATATATACGATAAAGTATATATATATATATATATAAATTATGATATATAGTAAATATAGTATAGTACTATAATAGTATATAGTATATCAGTTATAATAGTAAATGAATATATAAACTATATATTATATATAGTATATAATATTTATATATACTAGTAAGGATATATATATATATATAGTATAGGTATATATATATATAAGTTATATATATAAAGAGTTGTACTCGGTGTCGTCGTGGATAATATATATTATACTATAAATAAATTAATTGTATAATATATATAGTTATATACTATTAGTAATATACTGTTTAGACGTGTAAGCGCTTTAGTATATATATTATATATAAGCTAATATAGATAAAATATCAAAAGTTCACCACCATTCACGGGCTGGGCTCTTTTTCAAGAAGGGCAGAAAATAAAAATAGTGGAAAATTCCACCCAAAGCCCAAGCTTAACGAAAATCTCTTCAGGTGAGTCCAGACGTGGGCTTTAAAGAATGGAAGATTAAATACAAGTGGAAAAACAGAAGAAGGTAAGGAGTTCTGCAGAACAAAAAGTATCTGGAAAGAAAGAGGCACCTAAACGAACGAGTCTGGGATTTTCAACCGAGCAACGCCATATTCATTGCGAGAGCAATGTACCCCTTGTGATACGAGGCGAACCAAGGGTAGAAAGGAATGCGTAAGAGGTCAGCGTCCCCCAAAGCATCCTGCCCATCGTATCGTACCTATAGAAAAGAGATAGTGCACATATCGTCATGGTGCCGAAGTGCAGATATAAAGGGTTCAAAGGAGTTGAATAGAAGGGGACGTTTATTAATTCTCCTAGGCTTTTAGTCTCTACCGCCTATCCAATGAAGGGGATGAAGCCGGGCACCTCCCCAAATGTGAGAACAGTATCTCCGAGACAAAAGAGCGAATACAAGCCTATATAGACTGAGTAGACTGTTCAACTGGAAAAAAATTCCTTAGCAACCATAACATGACACACTACTCCATGCTTTGAGCGCTAGTTAGCAACCTTTTTAAGTATGGATAGTTTTCCATGAAGTTGTTGTTTATCTTGAGACCCAAAAGAAATGTTTGTTTAATCTACAGGTGAGACGTAGACCTGTCGAAGTAATAGGAAAGTTAGAGTATTTTTGGAGGGAGACGGTAAAAAAGAGTAGAAACAGAATAGAATTTTACAAGGTTGCAGTGACCACACAGAGAAATCTCATCCAGATCAGCACAGATAGATATTGGAATTTGAGACGAAAAACGGGACCTCTAGATGCAAAACGAGGAAGCAAACTGTGAAATGAGTAGAAAAAAATTGAAGAGTTGATCATCGGCATAAGAGTATTAACCAGGTTGAGGTGTGACAGTTAAGGGAGGATCGTTGATGAAGAAGAAGGAACATAAAGTTGGAGATAGAACAGAACTTGAGAACACCCACATTAATAGGAAGAGAGAGGATGAGGAACTCATCAATCGAGTGCTGAATCTGATGGAGCAGATCGGAGAGAAAACTAGACAAGAGATAAGCAAAGAAGTAGGAAGAAACCCAAGGAAGAGCTTTAGAGAACAAAGCGGACGCGTGGCCATTATCTGCAGTGCAACAAGCTTTGGAGTGACTGGCCAAAAGTCGCGCTACCGCTCGCGCAATGACCTCCCATAACGCCATTAGGTAGCAGAAGTACATAAAATTCGAGTGTATGGATAGCAAAGTATGTTCACCAGTGAACCTCTGAGGGTCGAAAAGCCATACTGATGATCTGAAAAGAAAAGGGAAGAGCAGACTGTTAAGATGATGTCAGGAAATAGAGAGGTAAGAAGAGTTCAGATTTTAAGAGAGAATTACATATGAACGGACTATCAATGGCTCGAAGTAGTTTTGAAGAATACGAGAGCGTGTACTAGCCTTTTGTCCCGATCGGTTGAAATATCGTGCTTCCAACAATAATGAAAAGTATAACTATTAAGACATAGAGAGAACAAAAGGAAAACTGGCCCAGTTCAGAAGCACACTCCCTCAAAACACAGTTAGGATTCCATCAGGGCCAGAGCCCACCTGCGTTCATTTGGGATCTCAAATCTTATCAATTGCGACCGAATGGTCTGTGATCACATGGGTAAAGATGAATGACGCAACCTAGGAGATAAGATAGGAGGACGGGATGCCAAATCGCTCCCAGCTAGAATTAGAGTGAAAAATGGAGCCGAAGAAATTGGCCGATTCCAGGCGAACAATATATAGCTACAGAAGAGTCAAACGCGAATAAGAGTAGTAAAGATAGATTTATAAATTGCTTAGACTGTTTGGCACACAGGTCAAAAATTGTTATCAGGTCTAGAAACCAAGCAGGTGGCTCACTGATTCCTTGTTTATGAAACTAGACGCTTAGCCTGTCGAATAGTATCGAGCCTGTAAGCGGTTGTCGGGCAGAATTGAAAATTGTAAGAGTGAATAGGACAGACTGAAGGTTTCCATCCCAATTTACACAACTGCTCTCCAGCTGATTGGCAACGCAAACAAGCTCCCCGAACCAGGGAAATTTGGATTTGGAGAAGAAAGATTTTATTTGAGATGAATGAACATACTCTCCCATCGGCCGATTATGGCCCTACGCTTTTTCGCGTCGCGGACCAAAGCACCTCACCGAATCAAAGCAGACGAACTCATTTCTCCAAGAAATGTAGCAAAAAAGACCGCAATGCCTCACTCACATCAATTGCCGTGATAAAGTGCCGAAGAACTCTACGGTTTAGCGGCATTAGGTGAGCGCCTACGAAAGAGAAAAGCATTAAAAGTTAAGGAGCTATACACGATGTGTCCAAGAGTTAACCAAATAGGGGAAAATGGGGCATCTATTTACGTGAGAAGGAGTACGTGCGGTGAAACATAAGCCAACCGTGTTTCAATTATGAGATTGGGTTGGTCCGATCTGTGGGATATGTAGTGACGGTTTCCTTAATAACTGTTCCAGATCGGTGAGAATACTGAAGTGTTTCGGCTTCTCCCAGCCGTGCCATTCCGGTGAAGGAGCCCAACAGCTTCATGTGTGTTAGTCGTTAAAATCTTTAAATAAGAAACAGGCATTGATAGGGAAGAAATAGACAGTCTATGAGAAGATACTGTACAGGACAGATAAACAAAAAAACAGTGAAATTTTTAAATTAGGGACGCAGCGATATTACACCAGAGAGACTTAAGATTAGATGACGAGTAGTAGGAAGGAAACAGACTTTGACCGCGTCCAAAAGAATATCGAAGTTATGGAGATTTATAGACTTCTGAAAGGAACGGTGGTCATACGGAGAAATCATAGTTATTTACATATAGTATGTATCTATATATAGATAGATATATATATAATATATATAATATATATAGATTAGAATAATATTATAAAGGTAGTACTATAATATGATATATAGATACATATAAGATATATCCGTATATATGATTATAGATAATATATCTATAGTAGATATGATTATATATAGTAATTGATTATATATAATAGTATATCTATATATATAGTATATATATATATATATAATATTCATATCATAATCCAACATGTCAGGTATGATATATATTATAATACTATAATAGTATATATAATATAGGTAGTATATAGTATATAATATATTATATCATATAAAGTATATAGATAAATATTATGATATATATATAGGTAATAAATTATATTATAATATTATAATATATCATAATATCATATATATTATATTATATTAGTATAGAACCTGATACGTATATATATATATATATAAGTAAATATATGTCATATATAATATATAATAATGATATATAATATATAATACTAAATAATATATAAAATAATATATATTTATATAATTATAGTATATATATATATATAAGTAACTAAGTATATATAGTAATATAGTATATATTAAATATAATATATATATATATATATATATCTATTAAATAATATGAGTATATGCTAAAAGTATATAAGCAGCTATCAACCTAGATATAGTTAATATATATAATATTATATAATACTATATATAGATTAATATGTGAATAAGGCCGCAGGGCACCTCGAAGGCTCCAGAAATAACATTGAAAATTCTTATGCAACTAGTTTACAATCCGTTGGAACAGCTTTCAGGTTTCCATTCGATCTGGAGGTCCTAAAGAACTTCGAGGATCCATTCCCACACTTCCAACGTTTCGTAATCGAGAGATCTCGGGGTCCCCCAACCGTTTGTCTGATACGTTCCCAATGGGTGTATTAGTCTGTATTGGCGATTCGTGACATTGTAAAGTTTAAACTGATCAATTTTCTATAGATCCGGGCTTCGTAATGTGTTAATTGAGGAAAAGAAGCTACCGAAGGCTGCCAAAGGATAAGCGAATGGTGAAAATCCTTATTGAATTAGTTTACAGTACGTTCGGCAAAGCTCTTTCAGCTTCCAGTCATCTTGGAGTGTCCTTAAATAGAGCGCGGAGATTCCAGTTTTCCGTGTGCTTTCTGCACGTTGAACCATGAAGATTCTCCTGCCAAGTTGTCTGATATCGCCTAATGGTTTGCTTGGCATATCCTTACTCGCTAACCGTAAAAAAAGACCGGAGGTGCCAATTGTCTAATAGAGCTCGAGTAATCGCGTGAAGATTAATGAGGTGGAATAAAAAGCACACCAAGGGCTCATGATAACCGATTGGTGGCATTGGTTGATACATGATCTCTTATTTTGAAATTCGGAAAGTTTATGCCAGATACGTTCGCGAAACGCATGTGTTAGTCTTCCATCAACTAGAGGTCCTAAAGATACTCGAGATCTCAGTTTCGGGAACGCTTTTCCGAGGTTGGAAATGAAATTCTCAAGGTTAGTCCTGTGATAGTCCCTATAGATGTCTTATTCCGATGTAAACGGATAAAGTACTCGATTCAAGATAAAAGATATTTCTCCAACTGTATATGTGAGCTATGGTGCCGGCTGTGGCTTTTTCCTTCATAATATGACGATTGCCCGGTCTATAGAATTGGATCAACTCGTAGTATAAACTATAATATATATCTATATATATCATATATATATATATAGTATATATATATAATATAATAGTTAGTATATATATATCAGTGATATATATAGTATGATATATAACGATAATATATAAATATATAATCTAAATATAATGACTAAATAAATAATAGTATAATAGTATATTAATATCATATATAACTATTATATATATCATATGTAGTATAGTATGATAGATGATTAGTGCTCTATAGCGTATAAGTCAGATATATGAGATATTGATAGTAAGTATATATATGTATCGGTAGTATTGGGTGATTAGGGATTCCTTGATGTGGATATAGTATACCTGATACTATATTAATATATATATACTGATAGATAGGTTTGATTATATAAGATATAATATAATCACAGAATTCCAACAGCCCCTATAATAGTATATATATATGTATATAATAGAATTCGTGATATATAGATATCGGGAATATTAGCTATAGTGTATAATATCGTATAATGTTATTAGTAAGAGTAAATACACTGGATAATATTATTATATTAACGTTCCATTTATATTACATACTAAAATCATATATTATAGATAATATTTATAATAGCATAGGAGTATATAATATATATTATTTATATATATGAAGACTAGTAACGTATTAGTGACGTTTAGTATGAGTAGAGGTTTCAAGAGCTCTGAACGTGTTATAGGAGAAGTACATGAGTATAAGCTTTATCGCAGTATCTAATGGCTAAAGTGGAGTAGTATCATATTTTATAATAGTATATATATTACAATTACAATATAGATTAATACGGATAATAGTTATATATATGAATACTATATGAAGTATAATGTATTATAATAGTTGATATATATAATTATTCACTATTAAGTATAATTAATATATTTTCAAATATATATAACTATAGTATATGATATATCGATAATCGTAGATGCAGTTATATACGATGTATTAGTATGCATAGTATGACTGATATAGTAGGTAATGGTATTTAAGTATAGTGCGAATAATATGAATTATAGTCACTATAGCGACTATATATATATGTTACTTATGAGAAAAAAAAGTAACTATTAAATTGTATTTATGATTATAATTGATAAGCAGTATAAGTAGGATATCAGATAATATGCATATATAGTAGTTACTAGCGTAAAATTTAAACTATACTTACTCCGCCTATTTGACTTTCTGTTAAGTCTACATTCAAAAAATTTTTGATTCGAATTAGCTTTACAACTTTACTCGGAGACAGCTTTGTCATGGTCCATCGATTGCTGGGAGGGTCCTAAAAATCTGCGAGAATCTTTCGTCAGTTCCGCTTTTTTCAAACGTTTGAATGAAGAGTTTTCTCTAGTCTCCGAGTAGGGCCTACTGTGTCTCCGAAACGTTCAAGTACATGATTCAGGTAACAGATTTTCTCATAGTGTTATGTTAGTTAGGTTATGGCTGATGCTGGCGGCTTTTCTCAATTTAAATACGATGCCCAGGTCTAATAGAAATTGGATCACTATGATATAATGATAGTTATAGATAATTATGTACTAGACTTATATATCAGTAGTTAGACTTTATATTATACAGGGTAGAAGTATATAATATGATATGTATTTAGCAGAAGTTGACATATGATTCGGTTGATATACTACTATATATACGTATATAAGATAGATTATATTATATTATATATATATATATATAATATATATATAATAATATAATTTTTAACTATATAGTATATGGTATAGCTAGGTATTTCGATATTCAACATAGTGTATAGTATAATAGATTAAATATTAATAATGTTTATAGAATACTATATAGATAGCTAATATTTATATGATTTACTCGTAGATAGTTATAGTATAAGATATGATATGTATATATATATTGTATATAAGTATTATATAATAAAGTATGATACTTGTGACGACACTGCGCCCTATCCTCAGCAAGCAGCAGAGCCCTATTGCAAGGAAGAGTGTTGAATATCATCTCGAAAGTATCCATACTAACGCAAATTACGCAGGACTTTAAGCACAGACGCAGGCTGTTAAGGTGATGGGAGATTAAATTTGACGTGAGTGAAACACAGAAGGAAGAACGTAGAAGCAACGTCAGGAACAAATGGTGGCAGGAAAGAAGGACGCATCACACGCGCAGCGACCCAAGCTCTCTAGAACGTTACTAATACAACGTGTAGGAACAGAAGACGTCAATGATGCGTCCCCTGACACAGATGCACGCTATCCTTGTGCTTCGTGGGCGTCGTATAAGGTGGTGGCTAACGACGAGCTGTTAAAAGTTTCGCTCTCCGACATCGGTGCCGAAGCGTACGCCGGCTGACCAATAGAAAAGAGACTAAAAGGCACCAAACATTATACGCGACCGCACAGAATAGGCAGGGCTCGAAGTTGGAACTAGAAAGTCCAGGTACAAGTTTATAGCCTTTTGGGCCTTCTTGAGCTGCTACATCCTACCAAAAGCACGGTTCAAACCAAGCCTCCCTACTATCGGGTGTCCCCCCACAGAATATCTAAAGCAGTTGACCTCCATATACAGCGGAATTTGGACGCCTTGATGGCTGGGACGTCAATGAAAGGAAAAATAATGTTCTCGCTGCAGGATCTAAAGAAGATACGCCCCAGTGGGTCTTTGCGGCCCGTTCCTATGCCACGATGGGTGTGATGTGGCGTTCGGTCCAAAGTTACATATTCTTTGTAGTAATGTTAGAGGCCGTACAGTGTGTTAATCGTTGCGTTACACAGGTGCAGGAGACGGAGAGAGAAGCACGTCGAAAAATATATAAGTGGACTAGTAGCTAGATACAGACGTGCTTAGAGAGAGAGATTTGATCGAGAAGTTAGCGTGTTGTCTTTAATATAATTAAAATGTCGCGAGTCCGAGGAGCGCGCTATCCTTCCCTTGTGATGGTGCTTCTGTATCGTCTGGACGAAGTTGGCTCTGGTGTGAAGGTTGAGTATTACGCCGTACCCATGCACTCGCGGTGACCAAGATTCTGGTGCCCTAGATCAGTCGAGGAATCTGAGATGCTGATATAGGTTTACAGAACGAGATGGGCAGCATCGTTAAAGTAAATACGAGGCATGCAGAAGTTGAAATTAGTCTTAGTGAAGGAGTGGAACGGGTTCTGAGGGCGGAGGGGCTAATAGCGTGAAGTTGGAGAACAAGAGGTTAAGGATCGGTGTGCAGCCCGTGTACGAGAAGAGTGCATTAAGTGTGGAAAATACAGATAAAGTCGGATGACCAATTACTAGAAATCCTGAGAACAGCCACGATTGGACAAAAGAGAAAACGAAGGAAGAAGAAGTCGCCAAGTTACAACTACGCGTGAGTGATTGGATTATTGAGCGATATGAGTAAAAGAAAAGTCTATGACATAATAGTAATGTGACTCAATAAGAGAGGGGATAGAACGTCCAATAGAGAAGGTAGAGGAGCTTGAGAGGAGCAGGACGGCGGCGACGATAGCTGCGCTCAATTGTCTGTGATATGTCTCCAAGCACCACTCGAACGCAAGTGTCCTCCCCGTAGTTCCTAAGGGCGCGTAAAAAATAATATATCGATGGTTAACATGTAAAGCAAACGTAATACTGTCAGCGCCTAGTGAAGAGCTCGGAAAGGCTCGTAAGCGCCGTAGCTGCGACTGAAAGCACAGGAAGAACGTTCCCGTGATGGGTCTAAGTAAGTGAGTAGGTTAGAAAGTGGTTTTCAAAAGAGTTCTTAGAATAGAATACAAGGTTCAGAGCTATAGCGCGACGTGTTAGAAAAGACAGAGCGGTTCCGTTTTGTCCGGAATAATGGTGGACACATCCGAGAGCTTGCCAACGACGGAGAAAGGGCGTGAGGTATTTAATGAGCATATAGAAGATAGTTGAAGCGAGTGGCAGGGCTCTAGTACGGAAGCACAACTCACCCAACAACTCGGGCGGAAGAATGCCACCGGCCCCCCGCCACGCTTTTCCGGTACTGTCCTTAGAATTGTCAAGCTAGCCAGCATGCGCACGGCCTGACAGGGTAATACACCATCGGCAAATAAGCCATAGCGACACCAGTAGAATGAGGAAAGGAGTAGGAAGGGAGGAAATGCTAGAACTCGGTTCGTGGTTGAGTGTAGTAGGAAATTGGGTGCCGCGCGCAAGAAATTTGTCCTTTTCAGGATTGGAGTGATATAGCAACCAGGAACCATGCGTCAGTATGCGAATAAGACGAGGAAAGGTAGATTTGACAGAAAAGTTTGTTAGAGGATCAGCATAATTTGGCAGACAGCCAGAAAAATCGTGTCAGTAGCGAGAACCAAGGAGGTCAGTTCGCTCACCTTCGTTTAGAGTGAATAGTCCGCTTGTTGCGAGCGCGTCGAAGAGTATCCTCTCTGCGAAGCGATTTCTAGCTGGTGATGACAATTTCAGCGAGAGTGAGTAGGAGACATGAGAAGTTGTGTTGCACACAGGTATAATTACGCCGGTTACCGGCGGTACACTTCTCGTAGGCCGAGTCGACTTGATGGCAGTCAGGAAGCAAGCATTGATAGAACCTGGTGGGATTTTGAGTGAGAAAAATCTATTCATGATGAAGGAATGAACCTTGCTCATAGCCCGAATATTCGATTCTCTATACATCTCCCACATTATCGCCGAGAACGCAAAGCGTTCTTCAGAGTCAAGAGCAGGTCACTCCAATTGTAGTTAGGCGTAGAACACATGCAACTCTCCCACCAGCAGGCCCAGATAAATGCAGAATAAACGCATAGGAACACTAGGATGGAGGCCTTGTTCTGAAGAGAAAAGTATTTAAATATTAAGAGTTAGTAGAGTGTGTAGTCATGATTACCGAGTAGTAGGACGTGAAGGTGATGTAAGTATAGAGAGAAGACTAGTGTGAAAATAGGCCAAGAATGTCAAGATTGTTTGGGACGGATCGCCGAATTGTGTTTCGTTGTCGTATAAAATTGTTGCTAGCCAGATCGGACAACTTAACTGATACGAGGGTCGTCGCTTCCTCCCGCCCGTCTTTATAAGTGAGGTATGTGGCTTATTGGGACTCCTTCGAACAATCTCAGTTTGTGTACAATTGATAATTCTCCCATAAACTAGAGACCTCAGATTAATTTGATGAGGAAGATATAACATCTCGTGAGAAGGGGTGTTAAAGAAGATGTCACATATAGAATATGAGCCACGGGAAAATCTGTTTCTGTATGGGAAAACATAGCAGACAACCCAAGACTATGTATTGAAGACAGGTTGCAAGATAAGTATTTAAACGCCACAGCCCTGGTAGAACAGCGAGAAGGCCAAATATAGTCTTATCATTAGTTATTGAGTGGGTGTATTTTATGAAGAGGCGCAGGGTGTAGTTCGTTGCGCTGTTTACAGTTTAGTTGGTGGTAAATGTTGCATCTGGCACTGTGGGGTCTGTTGCTTGAAGGTGTTAAAAATCGATGCAGCGCTCCATGTAGTTGAAAACAGCTGGTTGCGTCGTGCTTATAAAACTTTAAACGCATTACATATATGAGATATAAGTATATAATATATATTATAGATTATATAGAATACTAGTATATTATATATATATATATTATAGTATATATATATATTATAAATAGGTATAATAATATAATATATATAGATATATATATATTATATTATATATATATATAATTATAATAGTATATAAGTTTATCCAATTGTCTTAATGAAATATCGCACAATTATACCCTCTTAGATACTACAGCTTCTATGTATAGTATATATAGTATATAATAGTTATATATAGTACAATATATAAAACTATATAGTGTAAGTATATATAAATATAGTAATATTATATATAGTATAATACTATATAATAATATGATATAGTATAGTGTGTGTTATAAAGTTTTAAGGTAAAAAAGTGTTAATTATATATTGCGGCATTTTAACCCTTCAAAAGCAACATAGGGTGATCAAAAATTCATATATAGATAATATATATTATATAATAAAGATATTATATAATAATTAGTACATATTATTATATAATATATCTTATATATATATATATATTATATAATTAATATATATATTATATCATATATATACTATATATATTATAATATAATATAGATATGATATATAATATATATATATATATTATAGTATATTAAATTATATAATATATAAATATATAATACTTTTTATGTACTATGCAGATTTTCAGAGTTGACACTACTATATATATATATAGATATAGTAGTATCCCAGACAAACTGAACTAGTATAATTACTATATTCTGACGCGAAATATATGACTATTATATAGTATTGGGACGAATAATTGTTGACAATAGTACACATCATTCTAGATAAAATATATACTAGTATATATATTATAGTATAGTATATATAGTGTACATACTGGATAAATAGTATTTTCTAAACATTTTTTTCGCTGTTAGCTCAGTATAACTGTCCATCGTGTATTGTTGAATAGTTTTTGTAATATGTTAATAGGGCCTCAAATATTTTTACTATGGCCAGAGTAAAGTTTACTAACCCTGACAAAAGATATTCAAATGCCTTCAAACAGCAAAGGTTTAAAAACCTTGCTTTTAGAAATTTAAGTTTTAATTAATAAATACAAACTTGAATTTAAATTGAATTAAGAGAACACAAAGAATTTAACAAAATCTAATGGAAAACTTTTGAGAATAAATTATGGAATTTATATTAAGTGGGAAAAAAGACTGCTAAAATCGTTTATTATTTTGCATTTAATATATTTCTTTAATAACTTTTAATTTTAGATTCAGACTTTTCAAAACCTAAGTACTTCCATAAAAGCAATTATATTACATATGGGTCTCTTTAGATATCCATTATAAGATAAATATATAAAATCAATTATATATCAATAGGATATATGTATATGATTATATATAATATATCAATATATATTAATATATATAATATATATATATATAATATGATTAGTTAGAACTATATAATATATTAATATATAGATATATGATATATATAATATTGTATATATATCATGATAGTATAGTTAATATAAGTATTAGTATCTATTATATTATATGTAATATATATATTATATTTATATAGTATTATAATATATATTAGTAGAGGGTCTATTTATAGGTACTATTGTATATATATATATCATATTATATACTATATATTATGTATAGTACAGTATATATACGTAGTATATTATATATATAATATATATATTGATTATATATATATTATAAGCTATAGTAATTATATATTATCATATACTATATATGAAACTATATCATATGATTATAGTATTGAATATATTTAATTATAATGTACATATATGATATATATATGATAAGTATCGCGGAGGTGGATGATATATATGATGATATATATATATATAATATAGAGGAGATATATAGTTATATATATATCATAAAATTATATATTTATGTTAAGAGTTATAGTAGTAGTAGTATACGCTACGGAGCAACGGTGGGAGGCGGGTGGGCGTGTGAGTTGGCAGGGGTGGGGCAGGGGAAATTGTATAAAACTGTATAAATTTTTTTGCTCCAACTTTTTCGACACCATGGATCAATGTATATATATACTATCAATAGTGATAAGGAGGAGTACATGAGCATGAATTATATTATTAGAATATATATTAGGACCCTTATAGTAAGTTACGTCTGATGTTAGAGACGGGTGATTACTGGATAACGGCGTCTTTTCACGTGTGGTAGCCTAGTAGGGCAGTATATATGTTGTATAGTGTATAGGTGTTGAGGTCGACAGGTGCGGTAATATATGATATATGTGATAAAGGATCCTGCGGGGTAGTAGTGAGTATACTATACGGTATCATAACGGGCGATCTATATGAGTATAGGAGAATATATAGTCATGCCGTAAGCATGCCTAGTTCCGCATGATTCACGGTGCGCACATGGTCCTATTTTCAAGAGGCAGGGGCAGAAAAAAATGTTTTAAGAACAAATAAAAATAACACACAAGAAAAACGAAAAACAAGGATAAGTAAAATCCACCACCCAGTCCTTGCACATAACGTAAATTCTCCTGCAGATGAGAGCAAGAATTCGGAATTTAAAAGAAGAGAAGAATTTTGGCCTGCAGGAAAATACAAAAAATAGATAAAGAAAAAGGATGTCCACAAAAATCAGAATGTGGCTGAAAGAATTGGTGGTGGTGCGAATTACGAGCAGACGAGTGATCCTTAAGCTCGCCGAATTAATAATATGGCACTATTCATGTGAATGTAGGCGAACGATAGACTTTTGTTGCTGGAGGTGCGGACGCAGTCGTGGCAGAAGCTGAGATGCATAGTTCTCGGAGCACTTTGCCGTTGTAATCATACGTATTTAGAAAGACGATCAGGAAGGAACTGCCTAAATGTGGCCGCTCGTCAAGAGTAGAGTGTTCAGGGTTGCAGAGAAATGAGAGTGGATAAAATACAGGACAGGTCTCTCTAAGGCTTAGCCTCAGTCATACCTATCCCTAAAGAGGTGGATACGGATCCACTCGTAACGGATGAAAAACAGTATTGCATTGAGTTGGGCGAGATAAACGCCTTATAGTTAAAATGGAGTCTGAGCTATGAAGAAAGAGAGAATTCACGTCATCTGAAACGAGCATCCGGTGAAACTTCTGCTAGCTTGTCTTTGAGAGTCGCACATTTAGGCAGCGGATCTGATAAGTAGTTGTCCTAAGACAATTCACTTATTATACTATATGCTAGTTATATAGCTATATAATAAATATAGTATAATATGCGTAGTAGTGCAAATGAAATAAAATATATGAAAGTGTATATTATTGATAATATATATATAATATACTAATATAGTATAGATATATATATGTGAGCCTCTTATATTACGTACGATATATAGAGCTATATAAAATAGTTATATATGTATATTTAATAAAAATATGCGGTGGTATTAATCTCAGTAGGTAGGTTATGATTAGTATTATTAATAGATAGCTATACTGTATGATCAGTATTAATTTTAGTGTATTTCTTTTAACTTTACAGAGATATATAATATAAATTAATATATATAGTAGTTATTAGTAATATGAGATGATGTATATATAGAATGTATAATATATACATAGTAAGCTAGGATAGTATAGTAATATATAAGGTTTTCAATTTTAGTGACCATATAATATATGGTATATAGTATAGTAAGATAAAATGGAGGATAGATAGAAGATTCTTTCGAGTAGATAGATAGAATAATTTATCTCAAAATTACAAAAAAATCTATAACTGTGTAATACCTATACATAAAATATATCACTATAAAAAAAATAGCTAGAAAAATAAAATAATAAAAATAGTAAATTTAGTTGAAATGCTCTCAAAAAACCCATTGAAGATGCAGATAGAACCCCTGTCGGCCGGGGCGAATATATAAGTAAGGAGTATTATACGCTAATTTATGTAGGTATGAGGTTAGTATAGCTATATATTACTTAGGATTTATTAGTATGTAATATATTTATAACTATGATACTAGCTATATATATAATCACTACGGATAGGTATATCTACTAGTTATATAATTAAGCGTATACTTAATATATTATATAGCGATAGGATATACTTACGGTCAAATCTGCAACTGACTGAAGTGCACTCACTAAATGAAAAAGATAAGAGAATTTCCTTTGTATTCTCTATTCAAGTGACTTTCGTGCGACTCAAAGCAGTCGCTGTTAGTAACAATTATTGAGTCGCAAGTGTTTCATATAGCCAGCTCTGACCATGGATTGGAGCCGGCTAAAAGTAAATTTAACTTTGAAAGAAACTTTCTGTTCCCTAAAGCAAAGGAATGTCCAACTTCTGTTGACGAATGACCGTTTTTGACGAACCTCCCCAGTCACACTCGGATAGTAGAAAGTCAAACAAGAAGTCTCACCATTAGAGAGAATGGGCCTATCGATATTAATTTTACAACTGCTATTACTAGCTCACGGTAGTTTCAAAAATGAGAAAGAATTCCGTTTATATAGTTATCCACTGCAGATAAATTCATAAGTTTAAAACGATCAAAAAAATTGTAACTAATTTTACTTTAAAGCTAAGAATATATGGCAAGTCTTTGCATACTCTGATGAGTATCAACACCTTTTCAGCTCCTTCCTTATGCGTGAAGAACCACGTAAAGATGTTATTAAAAGAAAGACGGCGAGAGATTGTTAGACTAAACAATAAAGGAAACAATTCTGATGTATTACTGATATTTGAATGTGTCTGCGGGAACACCAACTGCAACTCGCATATCCTCACCGTCCTCGCCGTTCAGACAAACTATCATCTTCCCAAGCATTTGTGACTTGCCCATGTCCAACTTTGTTACCTCAAAGTACGTGAACCAGAAAAATAAATACGATAGCATGTTTAAGATTTTCTTGATAAGAAGAAAAATATACTAATAACTATCAGTGATAGAAAGTAATTCAAAATAATAACAAAATTGGATCACTCATGAACTAGAGGTAGTTTCATTAAAAGCCAAAATTTTCAACAAGCATTACTAATTACATTAGTAAAGCCATTTTGCTCATCGTGTGCCGCATAAATTAGGTTTAATAGAGCACACCGACGATCTGAGTGGGGAATACCAGCTCCTTGATTTTAGTACATTTCTAACAGAAAAGGTACGTAAAATGCAACATTATAGGATGGAAAATTAATTATTTGTGTAGAATAGCAAGATTGCTAGAAAGTTGCAGTTGCAATGTGCGTCTACGATAATAGCAATAGTCAGCAAAATTTCTACATTAAACAAGAAATCGAAATCCATTTAGGTCTTGCGGTAAGTGTCATCAGTTGTCAAGTATGACCAGATGATTTCGTCGCTGAAATGTGGTAATTGCTTGGGAGTACATTGAGGGTCATTGTGCCTATTACTGTAAGTATTGTCGTTCTCTATTTTAAATGAATAAAATAATAGGTGTCAACCGAGTAGTATACCTAATGGAGAGCAACCCCGAACACCTCTCTCGTCTCTCACTGCATGTCTCTCTCTCATCTCCCTAGTCTCTCTTCCTCTCGTCGTCTCCGCTATCGTCGCTCTCGTGCTGCGGTGTCTGCGGTGCGGCTGAGAGTGTCGGTAGCCTCTTCTCCTCTTGCTCTCCAGTCTAGTGATAGGATGTAGGTATGATATAATATAATCTAGTAATAATGATTACCTTATATAATTATAATTATAGACATCAAAATATAAGCGCTATGAGTGATATGCATGCTATAATATATAGCTAGTAGTACGTAGTAATAATAGTATATAATATACTATATATATATAATAAATATATATATATAGTAAATATAGTATATAGTAAATATATATATAGTATATCAATATATATATATATATTATATGCTACTATATATAAGTAATCTATATATATGTATAAGTATATAACTAATATATATATAATATATATAATAAGTAAATATAAAATAAATATAGAGTATAATACTATATATAATATATATAGCTATATATACTATACATATACTATATATACTATAAATATATAAATATACTATATATATATATTAATAGTACTATAAGTATATATATATAATAATTATATAAAATATATTATATGTATAGATAATATATAGTTTATATATATATATATAAATATTAGAATAATATACTGTAGGTAATAATATAGGTATATATAATATATATATAATATATATAATATATATATATATAATATATATAAATTATATTATATATAATATATGATTATATAGTATTAATTATTTATATATATATATATATAATTATATATAACTATAAATATATAATATATATATATAATAATCCTATATATATATATACTATGTACATATTTAAGTATAGTATATATATAGTAATATATTAAGTATATAATGCAGATAGCTGCTCGTCGAACCTGAAACATTGGCTATAACGATATTAATGCATATAAATATGATATATACTATATTATATAACTATATAGTTATATAGATATATTAATAATAGTATATATATAAATATATATATATAATATATATATATTATAATACACAAATATATAATATATTAATAGTATTATATTATAATATATATTATATAAGTAATAATATATATTATATAAAGTATATAGAGTATAAGATATATATAGATATACTATAATATAAAATATATATATATATATAATTAGTAAGTATATATATTATATATAATAATATATTACTATATATATAAGTATGTAACTAATAGATATAGATATTATATATGCGTAAGTATATATACTCTAAATATTGATATATTTGTTTGTAAAATATAAATATAGTTAGTATATATAAATTATATATTATGATTATATATTTATATATATAATATGATAGATAGTTAATATAATATTATAATAATAATAGTACTTATCAAACTATAGTTAGGTATATATATATGATATTTATTATATAGATATTATAATATTATATTAATTATACTATAATATATATATAAAATGATAATATATTAATCAAAATAGTATAGTATATATATAATAATATATATAGGTATATATATATATATATATATAATATAAATATATATAGTAAAAATATAGTGATATAATATATATATATACGTATTAGTAAGTATAAGATATATATATAGTCATTATATTAGTAATAATATAATAATAATATTATTATATTTGTATGTATTTACTATTTATAATATTATAGTTTATATATATATTATATGCGTTATATATTATATTTATAATAAATATTATATATATATAATATATATAGATATATATAAATAGTATATAGTAAAACCTTTACAAATATATATATATATCTATATAATTATATATCGTAAATATATATATATATAATAATAAGTATATATATATATATAAATATAAATAAATACAGTTATATATATAATATAAATATATTATTAATATACATATATATATATATAAATAATATAAAATAATAATCTTATATTATTATATATATAGATATTAGTATAGTATATAGACTATATAGATATCTACGTTAGTAATATGATAGTATATCTACCCGCTCACCGTTCAAGGGAGAGCCAGCCCCGCTGGAGGTTTTGGGCGACTTGTAGACTATACATATAGATATATAATATATTTATAATATATATGTATATAATATATACTATACTATTAAGATATTTATGAGTATTAATAATAAACATATAATATACTTATAATAAACTAATAATAAAATCGCAATAAATTGTATTCACCAAAACTCAACAACCTAACGTGAAAGAAGATCAATTCCTGCTTACGTCTTTCTCTTCTGCGAACTTGTATAATTGTTTGTTCTCATACAGGATGATGATGTATAAACTTAATTAAAACATTTTTTTGGAAAAAGTTTAATCAAAGTGTTGACAGTCCGCCACTGACAACTTGCATTGACCTTGTGGAGGGATCGTCTTAATAGTACGATATATAGTGAAAATATGAAGCCTAATTGATTCTAATGATATACAGAGTATCCTTACACCTTAAATGATGAGTTTTTCTGGTTTTCGCCCCACCATCCGCTACACTCGCCCGATCCAACCCAAGAAAAAACCAAAGAAGAATGCTCTTTATGAGTGATTCGATTTCCATCAACGAATCTGGGTAACTACCAAAAGAAATCATTTGTTCGGTCCCGCTGTATTCAAGTTGGTTTTCATCATCTGAACTTAATATTTGAAAAGTAAAGCGAGGCATTTCTAATATGTACGGTTTTTGTATACTAAGTTCTTTATTTTCCGTCGACTTGCATTGCAAGTCAAATAATATCATTTGAATGTCTTTGACAAACAAGTAAACCCCCATACCGAATCGTTTTGGATGTCCCTAGTATGAATATGGTTCAATTTCAGTTAATCGCAATCATTATGATAAGTCAAAACAATATCACTTTGAAATCTCGACCAGGTGAGAGGAACTGTTGAGCACGACTGTTGTCGTGCATAGACGCGAGCAAATGCAAGCTCCTTGTTTACCCCTTACAATAGGCGAAGGTAGTTAATACACGATAACAAAAGATATTGAATAATCTCGCTTATTTTTTCCACCTGTCCTGGCAATTAGGCTTGCGCGCTACTAGGAGATATATCGGATACACACATCGCAGTATAGGTGAGACGAAACGATGATTAAGTTTGTATGAGAGTATTGCAACGATTGCTGAAGGTAGCGCCTCGGCTTTGAGTCACGCTTAGACAAATAAGCGGTGATGGAAGAAAGAACGACATTCAGCCAAAATAGAGGAGATGCATGTTTCTAATGTTAGAGAATAGTTGTTATTAACCGTAATCTATCTATATGCGCGAGCGGTGTATTTAACAGCGTGTGAGCACGTAACGGGCTGTGAAGTGCACGCAAAGATATCCTGATATGTTCTTTATTAGAGGGCCTATGCCCTTCCAAGCTTCTTGAAAGGTTTTTCCAACCTCGGACCCTTTCATCAACAGGCTGATATTGAATGCAGAGCGAGTCTTAGCGAGTGAGGTGATACGATGATGGATTAATCGATTCGGCTGGGCCTGTAGCAGGGCGTTGGTATCGTAGTGAGAGTGCGAGTCTCACTAGGAGTCAGATCGCTCCAGATCAATAGCCAGCATGACCATGCAGCATTCGCGAAGAGCACGAGAGCGAGCTCGGAGGCAAGCGCGCGAGATGGTTAGAGCCAGCAAGTTTAATAGATGGCCAGAGCACCGCAGTAGACCTAGTCTAGGCCATATAGAATATCTTCTTTTTGGTGACAACTAAGTAAAAAACATGTGAGAGAGAGGCCAGGGGCAATTAAAATCAATTTCGGTGTCTTTTCCAACTGCTGTGCCCACACAATACTTAAACCACAGCGTATAGGTCCATACGAGGAAAACTGGACAAACTGTCGTCAGTTAAAAAAACAATTTCCTTCATCAAGCTTATTATAACCCGTTGGTTGTTTTCTAACCCATGTTGAATTTTAATTTGTGAGAGTTGGACTTGCAACGTAGTTTTAAAAATAGAGTAATTTTTTTATCTCAACTACGTCTTCTCCACTAGCGGGGGATGCTGGCAGAACTCCCGAAATGGTTAATAAAGGAAACCAATCAACATGCTCATTTATTCTTTTTCAAGTAATTTGGCAGTCGATCATTAATTTTTTTGTTCTTTTTTATGTTTTTCAAATTGCCCGTAGCTTTCAGATAGTTTTATGCAATGGAAAAACCTTACACTTATAGACAAAGTTCAGATTCTGGGATCCACTTCTCACATACTCAAACCAAATGAAAGCAACAGAGGGCCAATTTATAAATATAATAATTTTTCGGCACTCTAGAGCTCTAGAATTTGTCCACATCAAATTCTGTATAACCCCCAGAATTAGAAAAAATAATTAACAGAAAATATATGATAATATAATAAATTATTCAACAAAAATAGATAAGCTGTAAATTTAGGCATAACAGACTCTCTCCCTTCTCGCTCCTCTCGTCAGTCTCCCCTCCGCCTCACTATATTAAGTGATAATAATATCACACCTATATATATATATAGTAGCTTAGGATTATATAGGATTGTTTTCTTCTTTTTTCAAATATTTATTAATTTATATTAACTTATATGTAATTACACAATCAATATAATATATAATTAAATATCATTTGTATATATATTATATAAAAGTATTGAAAGTTTTTGACTCCCTCAGATGGTAAGGATACTTGTGTTCTCTCTTATTGTTTCAACAATTGACTCTGTGGCGCAAGAAGCGTCGGCATCTGGATACGTGAGTGTAACCAGTTGCCAACTTTATGGGGAGGAGTTATTATGACGGTTTCCGGAAAGGAGCCTTGTGGAAAAATGCCTCAACAATATGCCAATAAAATAAAGAATAAGCACTATTCTGTTACCGCGTTGCCTACCGACAGACAATTAAACCAATCTGCAGTATTTGAAGGCATTGTATAATACGACTACTCGGTACGAAAGGGGCCCCAAGCGTCGAGAATCGGTCTCAAGCAGTGCAAGAAGTTAGAATCCTCATTATTGGAAGAAAATCTTAGTTTGCGGAAAAAATTTTTTTATTTTTTCTACAACCCTTCAGCTCTAAATTTTTAGTTATCTAATCTACGCATTATTTTAAATAAAGAGTGCTTATAACAATAGATATAGTTATACGAAATTCTTAAACATTCAGAGACCAAACAATGAAATGTAGTATTTAATCTATTTGAAAAGGAATTTGTACGTAGTAAAACTGTTAAATACAAATATTGTATTGCACATGCTGTATTCTTCAGGATTATACCAACACAAAATGCCTCAGAGTATTAAATATATCAATTTATGAGAAATTGTTTTGTTTTAAAGGCTTTATCTTATTAAATAGGAATACGTATAACTGTAAATCGTGTGGCAATAAGTCAATATTTTCATAAACCATATTGATTATACTTTTGTACATTTTCACAGTTGTTAGGTTTTAAGTTCCCCCACACAGAATTGTCTTTCTCATGTCGTTTCTCGTAGTCTTCATTGATTCTGTTTCTCTCATTTTGAATTCTGACATGAATTGCCCTCAGCTATTAAGTTAACATTTTACCTTTTACTTTCACTTAGCTCTTCTGATATCTTTCGAATTCGTTTAAATCTCGATCAAAGACCTTTTAAATCTTTCAACACTCTTTTCCCATTATATCTTTCTTCCTTTACTTCTAGTTCTTCATTATCTCTTATTCATGAATCTTCTTTAAACCTCATCTTCACCAAAGTAAATTCGCCTTCAATTCTTTCCATCTACAACTTTGATTCCTCCAAGATTTATATTTTCAACCTAGAATGTTACCAAAGTTTTATACTGCTCTTCCTTCAAAATTTATCCTTCCCAAGAAGACTTCTCAATTTGATCCTTTTATAATTTTCACCCTCCTTTTCCTCTCCAGTTTTTATATATCTATCCTATCTCAATAGTTTATTGTTCTCATTCTCTAAGAACGATAACGACGCTGCTTTCACCTCTGCCTATCTCGCATCTTAAACCTTGTTGATGTTTTTATACAGAGACAAGGTTTAAGATGCCTGTCTCGCATCTTAAACCTTGTTGATGTTTTTATGCAGAGACAAGATTCAAGATACCAGTCTTGCATCTTAAACATTTAATAATGTTTTTATACAGGGACAAGGTTTAAGATACCTGTCTCGCATTTTAAACTTTGTTGATGTTTTTATACAGAGACAAACAAGGTTTAAGATGGCTGTCTCGCATCTTAAACCTTGTTGATGTTTTTATAAAGAGACAAGGTTTAAGATGTCTGTCTCGCATCTTAAACCTTGTTGATGTTTTTATACAGAGACAAGGTTTAAGATGCCTGTCTCGCATCTTAAACCTTGTTGATGTTTTTATACAGAGGCAAGGTTTAAGATACCTGTCTCTCATCTTAAACCTTGTTGATATTTTTATACAGAGATGGTTTAAGATGCCTGTCTCGCATCTTAAACCTTGTTGATGTTTTTATACAGAGACAAGGTTTAAGATGCCTGTCTCGCATCTTAAACCTTGCTGATGTTTTTATACAAAGACAAGATTTAAGATGCCTGTCTCGCATCTTAAATCTTGTTGATGTTTTTATACAGAGGCAAGATTTAAGATGCCACTCTCACATCTTAAATCTTGTTGATGTTTTTATACAGAAACAAGGTTTAAGATGCCTGTCTCGCATATTAAACCTTGTTGATGTTTTTTTAGCATGATTCTTTTAATACGATGCAAGATTTTATGCAGCGTTCCATCTCGCATTCTTAAAGCGTTTTTTTGCGAGTCCCTGTTGAAAATAATCTGATAGAGACCTACTCCCGTTCCTCTATGCTTCGTTTCTGATATCAGGACTCAGAATAGAACAAAATCTCTCTGAAATTTAGCTCTCTGTGACATTTACAGTCGCAGTCGTGTTAGAGATACTCAATTATAACGATATGTGAATTTCCTAGAGTAGTAACCTTAGTTTAACCTCCGCGGTAGAAGTTTCTCTTTTTATTTCCCATCCGATTTTCACACTATTTCATATATTTTTTCGCGTAGTGAATAACGTTTTATCTCCATGCTTGCTTGAGTACTGCTCCTCCTCCTTATTCCTCCTTCTCCTTTTTCCTGATGTTTGTACTTATCCTCGTGTATATATATATCATATGCGCCATATTCGTTGTGCTCAGTTTTTGTTACGGTCTCAGTATTGTTATTTAGTCTGAGTATAAAAAATTTGAATATAATCGATACTGTCTAAATTAATCCTCTAAAGGGTCATAATGTTATTTTAATGTAGTGATAGAAAAAAATTGGATTACGTATAACATACTTAGTCGTATAAATTATTATTTTAATTTAATATATTTTATTTTTAAAATATATATTTACATATAAAAATTATTTTTTATATATATTTATATTTATTACATATATATATCGTTTAATTTTAAAAAAAGTAGAGAACTAAACGGTTGGTCCAAAATATAAATATATAATTTTTATTAGAAATAATATAAATAATAATATATATAGCTATATATTAATATTATTAAAGACGATAACTATATCATTTAAAATATATTGAAATCATATAATTTGTTCTGTTTTTAGGTTAACATGGATGGTTACTATATTATTGAAACACCGTTACGTAAAGTATATATATATATATTAATCGGTTTGTATTATTAATAATAAAGAAATCGAAGAAGAAAAGTGTTCACTCGTTTAATATAAATTATTCTTCTCATCTAATAGATATTCTACAGAAAATAATTTTCATGTTCCGGTGGAGTAGAGGCTAGAGGTATCTTTTCACGAGTATAAGGAGGTCAAAGTTTTTGTTTACGGTTTGCGAAACGGGTGATAATATCGCTTTTCTGTCAGCGGTGACAGATATATTTCCCGTCATTCGGCTTGAATTTGAGTATATAGGGAGTAAAGATAAAATAAATCTGAATAAAATCTCGCGGAACGCGACGGTTATCGAACGGCACTTCCCATATCGGAACCAACTTCCCAAGTAATAATGGGGTGGAGATGGGGGAGGAAACGAGGTTCATGAAAACGTGCTGAATAACATACAGTATATAATACGTTTTTTGAAGAATATCGCTAGTTTCGATTTTAAAATATTACTTCTACCTTATTATCACGCGATAGTAGATAATACGCGAACGTAACTTTCGTTTGCTAATAATACATCCACGTGTGAACGTATGAGGTTTTACTCGTCCTCTACTTTACTATTCTCACTATATAGTGTATAGCGATAATATGCTGAACTCTCCAATCTCGCATATCCTTCTTCTGACAATCAGAACCAGCTGAAGTTTTCCTCTGGCAGAGTCGATGTGTCTCTTCGCATGTACTGTTCGTTTTCCTCCGTTTAAAAACTATACCAAGAGCTGAAAGCCCCGGAGAAGCCCCGGACCCAGTTTATTTAGGTCCGTCATTTTTTTCAAAATCACTGTCAAAACACACGTGTAATGCCTCTAGTTGTTACTTTTCTCGACAAGACCGGGCGAAATTTTCTTCAGATACTGCTTCTATTTAATTAGTTAGTTATCATTCATAACTTTATTCTCTCATAGCAAAACCGTCTCCACCATCCCACCGAATCTAGCGACGGAGACCATCTCTCTATCAGAATTGACAAATGCGTACTTACACAACTTCCTTGTGATAGTAACAAAAAATTACCAGAGTCTTTCGTAAATAACTACGTTAAGTCGATTCATTTGTAAATAAGTAGATTGCGCTCCGACTCAGTTTAGCTTACGAAGTTTACTTAGCTAATAAAAATCATATCGGATTCTCTCGCTCGCATCTTCTCTCTGCAGTTTTAATCTCGACTCCGCTCATACTAAATTTAAAACCTCTTTACAAACTTGAGCCACGCTCTCTGGCAAAAATAATATTCTCAGAGGCTTATTTTATTGTGCTCTTACTTGTCAAGTACATTTTCTCAGCGTGTGGAGTAGCTCGAGATGTCACAACATACGCTTGCTCGCACCCCATCGAGTATGACGCCCATGCGAATGAATAACGTAATCTCAGAATATAGTATACGCTTGTTATCAGAAGTAACGATATTCATTTATCATCGCTATAGTAATAACATCGCTCCATTTTTTGCGCGAGGAAGGATTGGAAGTCGGGAGGAGGAAGAAAATAAGTATTATCCGTATAAAATGTACTCATTTAGGAGAAATCACAGACTAGGTATATATATTATATATATATATATGAGTATATATTAGAAAAACGAATTTTTGAAGATGAAGTTTCATTGAAATTATTAATTTGCTCAAATAAAATAACGTTTTGTATACTAGAATAAATACAATTTCGTAAATATATTATACATGACTGAATGTCGCGTATCCACAAATAAATTTGGGTATGTACTTTGCCCTCTGTACGCATTTCTCTCGAAGATGAGGTGCTATGATATGTAGTATTTGTTATGTTGTTAGGTCTGTACTCGTGTTACTTGGTATGACTTTGTATTCTATCTGAAGTATTTATTCTCCCAGTACCACTAGCTTTGTTATGTTGACGCTCCTGGAGTTAGTATGATTTATCTCGTAATCTATTCCTATTCACGAGGGTATATTCGTAACTCGTGAGTCCGTTAAACGTAGACTCTCTCGTGAGACTGATACGTCTGATCACGATTCTGACCGTGTAATCGAGTCCGTACTCCTTTTTCGCGATACTGCTATTCAACTTTATCGAGGGCTGCGTAATAGAAAAATAGAATGTAGGGTATTTAGCAGTCGATTAATCTAAAAGCGATCCTCGGATACATTGAAAGCCATATACTGCCCTACTGAGTTTAGTTGATAAATAAATCTCTGATTTTTAATTAATCCATATATCGTTTTATCTGATAATAGTTATATTGATATTATACCATTATTATTATTAAACGATTACGTAAACTAGTCTAGTATTTATACAGATAAGCTATTTTTATAATATCTCTCACTTCATATTGCGTATACTTGGTATTATTTATCGTCCTAATAATGAGGTGAGTGGAATAACTTTAATATAGAGTCAAATGAGTTTTACCTCTGCCTTACAAATACTCGATGTCAGAGTGTACATTTGAGATGGCTGAGTCTTGAAATTAGTAGAAGATGTATCTGTTCCTATTGTGTGATTCTATCAAGGACCCGAAGTACATTGACAGAGACCTCTCTGAAAGATAAGCTCAGTGTGCTTTGCCCGATATCGAGTAGGTTCGCAAATCATCTCGCAACTAATAGATTCGTGTAACACTCTTACTCGAGGCGAAAGTAATAGGAATTTACAGTACTTTGAGCTGGTATATCATTCAAACCCGAGGCCAATTATTCCTGATCCCAACTCTATGAACACTCACACCGAGAGTTTCTCTACAGGAATCCCGACTAGATGCCGTTGACCCTCAAGGGAGGATGTACAACCAGTCGATGTCTTCATCCCCCCGCTTTTTTAATATGCGCGCGCCACAATAAACGTCAGCTTATTCTCAAAGAATATGCTCACCCGCGCACTTCAGATATGCGGATCGCGACGCGAGAACTTGAAAGCCTGTATATTATGATTACAGTTTTGAAGGCGATAATACCAAATAATATACGGTGAAAATACTTGAGACGAGACAAAGCCCCTTTTAGACATATTGTATGTTCATATGTCATATTGATGTTGGTATAAAGCGGGTATACATAAAAGTGCACATGACAGAATACAATTCAGCCCACTTACAAAAGAGCATTTCCGTCCACGTCTGATAGCCCATTATCGGCTTTTTATTATGATATTCATTTCCAGATAAAGATACAGCGAAACACCTAACTCGCTGTAATCTCGCATAAAGCCCGAATAAATGCAGATAAAAATCTAATTACGCTCCATGTAATTACGTGTACCGGTAACTAGTTTCTCTATGATATAAAATCGAATTCATGTTTAATATAAATATTACTCGAAAATCAAGCAGCAGAGATGAAAATATTTAGCGTTTTTAGTAAAAACGCTAAATATTTAAAACTGAGGATCACCCTATACTATATTATAAGGTTACTTTTGTAATTTCAGTACGAAGCTATATATATATATGTATCGATAACGAAATTCCCCGTAATATCTCGAATATGTATGACTGCAACTATTGTGTGACTTTCGTTCTCGAGTAAATAAGAATAAGCTCTCAAAAATAAAATTCTTTGCTAGAAATAAATCAGTCCAAGTTATAGATTATCGCTTTCGTTATTTATATATATATTATATCAATAATATTTTTTGTTGTTAGAAGGGTGAGCTCTCAGCTGCAAAATGTTAATCAAATACTGCGAGTCAGTACTGCATAGAGAGTATTTAAATAGACTATATTGGCTCGTTTTGAACGACTTACTATACTTTTCTGAGTGGTTATGGATGAATGAACAAAGTCTAATGGTTGTGTTGACGCCTTATCCCTCTCGAAACTCATCGTCGTTTACAGTCACTTTACGACGAAAAGGGGTTTTAAGATACTGTGAACGGTAAAAGTTTATCAGAGTTTAATATATTCGCAAAAATAGAAAATTCGGCGCATAACAGAGAAAGATATTCGCAGCCACGAACAATTGACTGGCTATCTCATTAACTTTCCTCTATTTCGTCTTCTACTCTCTCTCTCTCTCTCTCTCTGCTCGTCTGTCTCTCTCTACTCATCAGTCTCCTGCGTCTGCTCGTCATCACTTTTTCGTTGAGTTTTCAATTTCATATTGCATCAGCTTAATGTCTTTGTACGTGTTAGGTATGTTTCCATGTACGATTTGTACTTTTCTACACTTAGTTATTATCTTATACCTCTTTTCTCTGCACTACTGTCGTCTGCATAAAACAATATTTTAAACATTGAAAACGTTAAACTTACTTTCTGAATTTATTAGAACACGGTAAACAATACGAGTGAGTTCGTTGTACTGGCGAAAAAAATTTATAAGACTCTTATCATATATACATTGTCTAGGATGATTTAAGAGGCAGTATATTATGAAGTTGACGTTTTCACACTCGGTTAATAAAAAGAGTTTTTCGTTATTCGAGAGAGAGAGAGAGGAGGCGAGGACGGAGGGAGATTGAGAGATGAGAGAGAGATTGGAGTATGAGAGCAGAGAGAGAGCTCGACATAGGTCCATTCACGTTATTAAAAGGACTAGCTCCACTCTAATCGCGAGTGATCTGCTTGCAGAAGTTTCAGGGAAAATATTATATTAGGATTATTTGCTTTTGCATAAAAGTAACATATACAAGATATGGCCTCTACGTTTTCGTCGTTACGTCTATTTCGCTTTTCTTCAGATTCTGTATTAGCATAGCCTAAGTGCTCTCAATCTACCGAAATATGCTTCTTTCGTAATATGCAAAAAATTAGGTAGTTCGCTTAAAATTCGACATAAATTATCATGTAACTAACTTGAGGTATAATATGGTACATATATTTTACGTTAGTAGTCGAGATAACGTTTGCGTAGTATATTAGTAAACAAATGGAAATACGTAGCAAAAAATGTAATTTAGCGACGTACAGATATTTACTGTCATCATAACTACTTCGTATACTCGAGCGCCTATATGAGGATTTGGAAAAACTCTGAGTATACTTAACATACACGCCTACTGCCGTTCACGATGCCGCCCTGCTGAGTATTAGAGTCGAGTTTAAAACACTGATGAACAAGCCTCCTGGGGAAATCTACGGGAGACGTTCGACACATAATCGGTTGGCGCCCAAAGGAAGCAAAATCGTCCCAAGCCTGTTTTGAGAACAGACTGAAACTAAAAGGAGATCCTAGTACAAACTAACGTGATAGTATATAGGTATATTTCGACTCAAATAATACCACTATAATTAATACTCCACAGTGTTCTACGAAAGCTATGGCTCGTAAATAATACTTTCCTAATCCCAAATATGTTCAATTATTCGAGGATCGTGAGTAGTTAGTAGTTTGTAGTAAGTGTTAGATAGTGTGTTCGCTCTGTGGCGTCGTGTATCCCTCTATGTGATAGCTGTAGTGTTTCACGAGTAGCAATTGTTGGTGCCCCTCGACCTTCCGTTCTCATTTAGTCAATCGTTGAGGGCGTTCGAGTTAACCCATCGGCTTCTTGGCGTCAAGCGCGTGGTGGGATAGTGTGAGAGCAGTGTGTACGTTTGTGCGTGTATTGCTGTATGTAAGGTGAATGTTACGGTGTGATATTGTGGGTGTCGTGAGTGCGAGCGCGCGAGCATTGATATTAAGCGTCCGTTGTGTGAGAGCGTAGATAGCTGTGCGTTTGTGTGTGCCGTTTGTGGTCTGTGTGTGCGTATTGACGTGAAAAAAAAATTTATATTGGAGGTGTCCTCTCTTTGAAAAATTTCTAAAATTAAACACCTGTTTGCTCTCCTCGATATGTCAACTCGTACTCTGAGTTTTCTTTTGTCAGCGAAGAGAGAGCGACAACAAATCGAAACGTTGCTTTATAGTTAATTGGCGTTTCAACCTTGTAAGTGTAATCTTTTAATTTTGTTATTATATAGTCTTCAAAGTATTGCATATGAATATTTGTCTAAGTATTAGCAAAAAATTGTTTAATTAACTTTTCACAGGAGAGATTTTATCACTTATTTCTATCCCAGTCCTCCATATTCATTTCACCTAGTTTTGATAGGATAGTATTATTGCCTATACTTTGTAGCGCGAAGGTAATAGTCAGCTAGTTGACAACTCCAGCGTGATCATTAAAGATATTTACTCTACTCAATTCAGTAAACGATCTCTTTTTGTAAAAGCTGAATACAGAAATATGGGTATCAATTAGAGGGGCGAAAATTACCATATGTACAGGCAACCGTGGAACGATATTAATATATAGAAAGGAAATAGGTAACTATTTACCAGTCATAATAATTTTGCACTTGTGATTTCTTACGCTGCTGTAGATGAGTAACGTCCGCTATCTATAGTACTAGTAATAAAAATAAATCTATGAAAAGCGAAGCTTTAAACGGTATGAAGGTTTAAAACGTACGGATTTAAAGGGCGTGAGTGATATAAATCCGCCTCTCTTGCTGCAATATACACTCGAATCCATTGTTCTTATGTTCCAGCCCTGGACACAAAAACTAGATTCAAAGTCATAATTTGGGTTTTTATCCGTTCGAAAGACTTTTATTGTCGCTATCTGTCCTGTGTGAGAATATCAAAAAATCCTGTCTTTTAATTATTCACCGGATTCTGGGCGATTTTTTCCTCCGCTGCGCAGATTGTGAAAGAGCGATGTTGAGCAAACCCAGACCTCAAACAAGTCTTACGATTTCTACGGCCGACAAATCAACGCACTGAAAAGAGAGAGACAGTGATCGTTGATTCGAGCCTCACATTAAATGAGCCACCAGCAGAAAAGTCATTGTCTGCGGTAATTATTTCGACTCCAACACTCTATACCCTGAACCGTATTATATTTTCTTGAGATTTTGAGAAAAATTTCGGTGACCACTACCGAGAGACATTTGCTTGCGTTCGGGCAGCTTACTAACTCCTTCCGTACAATACTGCTATTCCTCTGTTCTTAATTCAGAGCTGCGCTATTGTCCTAGCATCGTCCTGTGATACATCCCTGGGCTAGAAGTTAGGGAGGCTTAGACACATGTCGTTGCCCAATATACAAAATACTAGTTTCCCGTTATTAATTCTCCTCGCTTATCGTCTACACGGAGATATTACCACTGGACTAGATAATCTACTTCTTTTACGGGCGCTGCCTTCGACAAAAGCAATCGATTGAATATTGTTCCTCAAGTTTACGCATTTCCACTCCTCTGAGAGCCCTTACTCTTAAACGCCTGATACGAAGAAGTAGGAGAGAGATCGACCTATAGAAGTTATACTACCTCGACGTTAGATATCAAAACTCGTACTCATGATGAATCGCTCTTAGCAGATTTTATCGCATATCTAGAAAACCATTCTAATGCGTACTTAGAATAAAACACCTCTTCATCTCGGCGTGCCTGTGTACTAGAGACTTCAAGCGCACTTGCCCCTACCTAGCCCTGGCGAAGGATGATAGCAGATTCACTCACAGCGCTATGTAATGCATAGCTAAAGGTCCACCAAGAAAAGCGTATTAACCCCAGCTTCAAATACGGTCATATACATCCTCTCGTCGTAAATTCATAAACACTTTCCACTTGTACACTCCTTCTTGTTCCATTCTCAAAGCTTATCTCCAAGTCGACGATTGATTATTTAGACAAGCCAAGGTATTTACGAAAGAGCAGTAATGTTCGACGGCATACAACCCTGTGATTGAGCTCCGAGTTTAATACTCCGTGACGTTTTGTGTACCCGCATTAATTGCCAAAATGTCATTTTCTACAGACTTCAATCTTCCGTATGGATCTTCTTTTCTTTCTCTCTGAATTCTTGCTCCTCGAGGCTACGCACAATGACGATTAGTACACTATTCTCCGGTGAATCTTTTTACGAGTCACCAGACCTGACCCAGATGAGGAACTTTTAAGTGTAAGCGAGAATATTTCGAGTTACAGGAGATTCCGATCTCTGCTCCGAATTCTGATGTGATCGTCAGAAATACGTTCGCATCATGTCTGGATACAATCCCTTCAGTCATGTCGACCTTGTGAGAAACCGTTAAAATAAAAACTACGCGAAATATCTGTTAGCGGGAGGCGATGACTCCGCTGACGGTGGGAACGAAACGGAAATCGAAGAATTAAGCGGAGAAATGTCGGCGGCGTTGGGTTTCTATAAATCGCTGCTGCAAATATATTTAAAGGGTATTTTTTGCAAGAGCGATATGAACCCTCTAGCGATGCAGCTTCATTTTTTAACGCAAGCGTGCTTCGAGTTCCGCGTTAATAAAAATCGTCTCGTACCGATTTTAATCGGCTCAATTTTAGGATTCGGGGTGCCCTATTCGAAACTATCGTACTACAAAAAGTGCTCGAAGCCGAACGCGACGAGCAACATTTACGAAGCCATGCTGGAGTATAACGAGAGGACGCCCCAGAAATACAAGCTTTTCTCCGATCTCGTATTAAACGTTAAGGCGAGGTACGCTAATATGCTGTGCGGGGAGACACGATCGACGTCGTCGGAGATGAAGAGAGGAGTAGGGGGTCGTGCAGCGATTTTTGGTTAAGAAGAACTTTGCAAACGAAGAAAACGTGGGACGAATCTCGAGGAATAGGAACCTTATCCGGGCGCAATATCTTGAACAAGTCGGCGATCGTTAACGTCTTTACCTTAATACTCGAAGGGCTCAATGCTTTCACGGACGCCTTTGGATCGATGATCGAAGAGAGAATCGCGCTCAGCGTCGGGAAAAAAGATTTCAACGGAATTTGTTTCGACGTTAACGGCGTTTGGGGCGGCGGCGGCGATAATATCCACCGTGAGGACGAAGGCGATATTGTTACCGTCGCTGGCGAAGCATCCGCCGAAACCGTAGCGAATCGATTAACGCCGCCGCCGCCTGTCGACGACCGTTATTCGGCCGCGGAAGAATCTACGGTATAAAGAAAAAATATTAGTCCTAAACGTATTCTACTCCGTTATTGTTATACGTAATAATAAGCGCGCAAACTTTTATCTATTTCACTGCTTCGACGTCTTAATAAGAGAGCAAAATCGACCACGTAATAATGAGATAAATGAATGAAGCGCTCGACTCTGATAATTAGAGTGAACGTCGATATATATAAAGCATTCGTCTCGAATCTGTTAATATGGTATCAATGATAAAAATCTAAACGGTGTATATATATTAGTTACTATATTGAAAAAACGCATGTGTATGTGCCCGTGAGGTATCGTACCGAATATTACTCGTTCTCCGCCGTTCGACGTAACTCTTTTCATAGACCTTTGTGACGCTCTGAGAATATGATAAAACCTAATTCCGTCCTATACTCAATAGTATTGCTATCGATATATATAACACACAATGCGCGTGAAACCCCAATACTTCATAAGATATATATTGTAATAACGATATATATATATAGAGTTATACGTTTGACCTATATGATAGGTACTCCGCTAGATAGAGATTTTTACATATATTCAGTGTCCTACCTCGTCATTCGTATATTTATTAAGACTCCTTCTGAGAATACAAAAGAATAAATTGCATAAAGAATAAAGAGCTAGAAAACTTCTTCGTATTTATACGGATTAAATTCCTGAATAATAGAATTTGTACTACGTATAGGTATTATTGCGATAAACTGAAATCGTTCTCAAAAATATATCAGCTATCCATTCTGTTAATTACGCCTCGTTGTATATGAATAACAAATAAATAAGCTAACGTTTACTATTAGCGAATATGTAATTATTTTTGATCAGATCGAAGGGCCGAGTCATAATAATATTCTCCCTCAATCCTCAATACTGTTTTGAGTATATTATGTAAGTAATTCTCTCAGTGCCGCCGACTCTTACGACTTTATGCTCGACCAACTTCTAACCAGTTTATATTTAGGTATTATTCTGATAGCTCAAACCTTGAGATATATGAAATATTACTCACTGTATGATCATTGGAGAAAGAAGAAAGTTGAAGATTGGTAAAACTGAGTATATAGATGAAATTTGACCGATAAGACCTCATAATTTGAAGAAATTAATTACTATAGATATAGGATAACTAAAACTTCGAGTACTCATAGGTAAATAATAATCTTACTCAGTACCTATATATAATACAGCGTAATTTATTGACTGGAGTACGAAGTCGAAATCCCTCTACTTATATAATAATGAAAAAATAAATAACTAATTACAATATTTGATTCAAATCAGAGTAATTTATTATTCCGCTTCTTCATATTCAATCGACTAACGGGATACGAGTTACGTGATAAGTAGGAAGTGAGCGGTAGGGCATATTTCCGAAATAATTAGTAAATTTATATATATATATAACTATTCAAAGTATTATTAATATTATGGTGATATTTCAATAAAACTCTCCTAAAGTAGTATAATATTCAAGTGGTGGTGAATAATATTATTAGTAATATAAAAAAGTGAAGTTTATTAAAGGTTTTTGGTATTAAAATAATTAAGCAAACATGGTCGTTAAAATATAAAAATAATAAATATTTATTATAAAAACATAATAAATATCTCCGTTCTAACAGGTCGCGGCATATTTAATATAAGCCGCCGGGCATTATTTGTTGCCCGCGGGGTCGAGGTTCCCCATCCCTGCACTAAGCCATCCGCGTTCCCAATAAAGAACGCTTCAAGCGTAAGTTTTTAAAGCACCCGGTTTTCTCATCCCATAATTGCTGAGTAATAAGTACTCAAAGGCCTGGCCCCATTTTATCGAAGACTTTCGATAAACTCTTCCACAATGTTTTAATTTCTAAACTTCTGACTTTCGGTAATTATCCTTCTCTTTGTAACCTTCTCTTAAGTTCCGTTCCAGTCGTTCTATGGCTGCTATTGTAGATTGCCACCATTTATCATTTAAATCTATCCATAGTGGTGCTCTTCAGAATTCTTTTCTATCCCCAAATCCTTTTCTACTTAGCATCAATGATCTATCTGTTACTGTCTTACCTTTCCACTCTTAGAAACTGCATAAAGCTCAGTTGCTTTTGGTCCGAAAATTTCGACATCTTTCAAAACCATAACATAACAATTCACTTTTGGTACATACGACCTTTTGTATTATCAACAACGATATTTATTTTAAAATGTGTTTGCAACCCTGAATATGGATTAGCTGTACACTCACTTTTAAATGCATATATAAGTTAGTGCTCACTAATTCAAATGTTTTTGAGTATAATCTAAAAAAGCCATCCATATAGGACTTAATATTCATTATATATTTCTTTTTATCATGAGTATATTCTTTTAAAAGAATCACATTATGGCTTTCTAACAAGTTTCTTGAAAATTGGATGTTCCGAGGCGCTTTCGGAACTTCTCCTCACCACCCCAATTACTAGCTTCTACGGTTAGGGGCGTTGTTTCGACTTGTATAGAAGTATGAAATC
>JABUQX010023637.1:0-2500 GCA_015478945.1 Trachelipus rathkii
ATAAATATTACAGTGTTAATACGAAAATAGTAATGATATGTTAGAGATATGTTTGAAAACGTATGAATAGGTTACGTTTTTGTATGCAACGGTAGTTACTTTACTGTTGTTAAGTATGGAACTTTGTTAATGTTAGCGATTTATTCATGCATAAGGTATGTTGGATTTGATGTTATACATTATATTGTTACATCAGGTTATGATATGTTATCTTTATTGATGTGAAATCTTTGTTGCGTTAGCGTATTTTCGTTGGTCAGTATGATAATTTCACAAAATTGTGATAAATTTTTGTTAAATGTTACTATGTTCGTGCAAAAATAATAATGATATGTTAGAGATATGTTTGAAAAAGTGTGAATAGGTTACATTTTGTATGCAAATGTTAGTTACGTTACAGTTGTTAAGTATGGAACTTTGTTAATGTTGACTGCTTATTCGTGTATAAGATATGTTAGGTCTGTCGTTGTACATTATATTCGTAGTTCATATGATCCTATGTTTGCTTTATTAATATGAAAACTTTGTTGCGTTAGCATATATTCTTTGATCAGTATGATACTTACACAAGATTGCGATAAATTTTTGTTAAATGTTACTATGTTAATGTAAAAATATCAGTGATATGCTAGAAAAAGTGTAAGTAGATTACGTTCTGCACTCAATGTTAGTTACTTTACTGTTGTTAAGTATGGAAGTTTGCTAATGTAAACTGTTTATTCATGTTTAAGATGTGTTAGGTTTGTGAGTGTACGTTATATTCGCAGTTCAGGTGAGGCTATGTTTGCTTTTTTGATGAAACCCTTTTTTTACGTTACACATATTCATTGGATCAGCAAGGGATATTTAGACAAGGTTATGGGATAAAATTTGCCAAATATTACTATGTTAATGTAAAAATATCAGTGATATGTTAAAAAAAGGGTAAGGTTCTGCGCTCAATGTTAGTTACTTTACTGTTGTTAAGTATGGAACTTTGTTAATGTTAGCTGTTTATTCGTGTTTAAGATGTGTTAGGTTTGTGCGTGTACGTTATATTCGTAGTTCAGATGATGCTATGTTTGCTTTATTGATGTGAAAACTTTGTTACGTTAGCATATATTCATCGGTCAGTATAATAATCAGACAAGGTCATGATAAAATTTTGTTAAATATTACTATGTTAATGTAAAAATATCCAGGATTGGGGTAGGGAGGGGGAGGGGTGGGTGGTTTGATTTACTGATTTACAGGTTTAGGGTATGTAAAAACACAAATTTCTTAAGTTATATATATATATATGAAAAGCGTAAATTTTAGTAAAAACAAACTGTTTCAAGCATAAAAAACAAAATAAATGAAAGTTTTGTGTTATGTTATACAAAATATGACATGAATCAATAGATCATAAATGGGGAGGGGCGTGATGCGGGGGAGGCTGAGGAGGCAGGGGAGGTTAAAGAGGCTCTAGAGGCTCCAGAGGCTCAGGAGGCTCTAGAGGCTGTTTGATTTATATAAAAAACGTAAATTTTTTAAATTATAAACTTAAAAAGAATAAAATGTTTAATTTTTTAAATTTTTAAAAAAAATTTTTAATTTAAATTTTTTTTTAATTTTTAAATTTTTTTAAAAATAAAAAGTTTTAAAGAAAAAAAATTAAAATAAATAAAAGTTTTTTAAAAACAAAAAGTTTTAAATAAAAGTTTTTTAAAAATAAATAAAAGTTTTTTAAGAACAAAAAGTTTTAAAGAAATGAAATTAAAAATTTGAAAAATAAATAAATAAATAAACAATCAGTGCAGTACTGATTTATTAAATGAATATTTACTACATCAGTTTCACGCCTGTTCGTTCTGTATGCATTGTTAGTTACTTCACTGTTGTTAAATATGGAACTTTGTTATTGTTAGCAGTTTATTCGAACGTAAGGTATGTTAGGTTTGTGAGTGTACATTATATTCGTAGTTCTGTTGATGCTATGTTTGCTTTATTGATGTGAAAACTTTGTTACGTTAGCATATATTCAGTGATCAGTATGATATTTAGACAAGGTTATGATAAAATTTTGTTAAATATTCCTATGTTAATGTAAAAAATATCCATAATATGTTAGAAAAAGTGTAAGTAGGTTACGTTCTGCGCTCAATGTTAGTTACTTTAATGTTGTTAAGTATTGAACTTTGTTAATGTTAACTGGTTATTCATGTTTAAGATGTGTTAGGTTTGTGAGTGTACGTTATATTCGTAGTTCAGGTGATGCTATGTTTGCTTTATTGATGTGAAAACTATGTTACGTTAGCCTATATTCATTGATCAGTATAATAATCAGACAAGGTTATGATAAAATTTTGTTAAATATTACTATGTTAATGTAAAAATATCCTGGAATGGGTTAGGGAGGGGGGAGGGGTGGTTTGATTTATCACTTCAAGTTATAATAAGTTTTAAATATGAAAAGCGTAAAATTTTAGTAAAAACAATCTGTTTAAAGCATAGAAAACAAAATAAATGAAAGTTTTGT
>JABUQX010023637.1:7500-25080 GCA_015478945.1 Trachelipus rathkii
TAAGCCAGCTCCGAAACACGGCTCGTAAATTTTTCCAAGCTCTCTAGCATGTACTTATCAGAGGCCGCGATGATGGTACTGCAACTCCCTTAGTTAGGTACGTAAACTTCCATGTCTATAGAATTTATTTTGTGAAATCGACTACAACGGCCCTTGTTGCGCGGGATACCCAATAACGTAGCGATTTCATGTCAAGTATTTGAGTGGTTTCTTCTCTTCATACTTATAACGAACAACAACAGACTTTGTTTTTAATAACTAATTTAAACCCTGGGGTCCAGTTTATTCACGATACTTCGAACTTAAGGGAAATTTGTGCTTGTTCTATCGACGCGAACAGACACACCGACCGAAGGTACTGTGTTTTGTCTGTTTGTTTGTTTGTCCTGTTTGTAATTATTATTATTTTATTATTATTTTTTATTATTATTATTATTATTACGGGGCTCGAAGAAGTGATCCCAAAGGGATCACTTCTGAGTTGTTTTTTAAGCCCTATTCTTCGTCTCCTTCGGCGCGTCTCCTTCTGTGTTCCGGCTCTGCCATATCCGCATAACATATATAGACCCGCATGATCAGCAAGACGACTGCTACGATGCAAAACACAGAACGTAACAAAATCGCACAGTCCGCTTCCACAACGCATTTGGTTCCGATTCCAGATGAGAACACAGACCCTGCACCCGAAGAAAACCCGACAAAAACGACTCGCTCCGTTCCTGCGCTAATAACCGTCTCCCGATTCTGAAAAGTCCCTGTATATATATAAGCTCACAATAATATACTAGGGTTGAAATGAATTTTTTTTTTTAGGCCGCTCCTCGCGCTCCTCTGAACGCTCACGCCCCTAGTGCCCGATGTATAATTTTCATGGGTATCAGGATATTTTTTAATGATTTACGAGTATAGATAACATCGCATTGATTGAGTATGGGGATGGGTAATAGGCTATAGTGCGGTAGTAGGATCCCTCGGAGTTAATCAGGGAATGGTTGACGCATTGTTTTTTTCGTGGAATATCGCGGCCAATCCGTATGGCGCTGAAACGAAGTGAGTTTGGACCGATAAGAATCGGAGGAATGGGTTAAAAAAAATTTTGGGAGAGGAGTTATGTTTATAAGAAGAAATTTTTTATCTAGTTGAACTTGTCTGATTATTTATATCTACGATCATCTGCTGAATGATAAATATTGGTAGGGACGAAGATTAACGCATAGAGCATGGCTACCCGATTCATGTTTTCGCACACTCACGGCTCCTTATCAGTCCCCTTGGGAATGAAATAAGCAAGACATAGTCACTACCCACACGAACTGAGACTACGATAGTAAAGCGGTACACCATAAATAAGGATTCACAACAACAAACTACACATCTTAAAAACAATGAATACAGTTTAACACATTAACAAAGTTCAAATTATACTTTTAACACATTAAAGTAACTACAGTAAATTTCCGTCCCGGAGTGTACAGTGTGTTGTTGTGAGGACAGGGCGGATGTCGAGTTGTGTTAATCTGAGTGCCCACGCGCCGTTTTGGCCTGTGCACTCGGTTTCACATCGGTGTGTGGTCTATTTTGTTGTTTAATGTGTTGTTGGTTGTTGTGGTGATTGAGGGTGTATGCGGAGTTGGTTTGTTGGAAAATTGAAGAATAGTGCAATCTAGGTGTCTTGTAATTGTAGTATTGTTTTGTGTGTGGCGTCTAAGATTGTGTGCCTATATGGAACTAACAACACTGACCTTGTGACAGAAGAGCATCTTATTCTGGTGCTGTGAGAGTGCTTAGTCTCGTTGTAGTTGTACGGTAGGCGTGTGTCTTGGTTGTATGGTTGGGGACAGGAAAATACTGTATATAACCCACATATATATAAGGGAGTTATGTTCGTATGGTATTGATAACACTTTGTAGAATACATGCAGTTTGGGTCTGCGCAGAGTGGTGTGATATTTGGTAGTGATATATGTGATTTGTTAGTGGGCTTGTTAGTCATAGTTAGGATGGGTTATGCAATTAAGGATGAAGAGTATGTGGTTTGTTGTGAAGGGGGTTGCACGAGTGATGTTCATTTTTGTGGGATAGAGTTGTCCCGTATCTGAAGTGTTATGTGTTATGATGTGTTTGATGAGCTTGCGAGGCAAGGGTGTGTTATGGCGCTAAGAGTGTGGTTAGTGGAGGATGAGTTATTAGAACTTGTGTGAGAGATTCTATTTTTGATGGACCCTTTTAGTTTCGGTGCTTATGCGTTTTCGTGTAACGTGGAAGATACAAATTTCGGCAGTGTAGAGTGGATGTAGTAACATATGAGTATAGAGATTTTAATATAGATATCTCGCTGCTTCCGCGGGTGTGGAGGTTACGCACTACGTTCGTGTCGTGTTGATGTTTTGTGACGGAGTCTGTTGTCAGGATGGGGTAGTGCGAAATTCATGGTGTCGTTATTAGTCCCTAAAGGTCTGGTAGTTTAGGGGTACAGTTCGATTGTTCTGGTGTGTGACGTTAAGTTGTGGGGTTTAACTTTCGATAGGGTGTCTGTTGGTAGTGTCCGTAGATATATGGGGGAATGTTGGTAACACGGAGGCCGTTATTTGTAGAGATATGGGTCTATTGATGTTGATGAGGAGGTTGGAAAATACAAGATCCCCGGGCTTTGCGGATGAGTGTTGCCGTGTGAGGTGAGGAGGGCCCGGTTGCTGGGGATGGTGATGTGACGTAAATATATGATTATGGAAGTGGATCACAAGTGATAATCATGTGAATACTGATAGATTAATAGTAGGCTAATGACGCTAGAGAGAGATCTGTGTAATAAGTTAATCGATCAGAGGAGGTGTACTTGATATCTATTAAAATCGAAAAGTGTTAGTATAAGGACTGGAAAATTGGTGGATAAGATTCACAGAATTGAATTTCTTTCTAGAAGGACATGGTATTGAATCTAGATGAGATAGCTTCAGACACCGGTGCTGGAAGACACTGCGGTGCCGAGTTAATAAACATTGGTCGTATAACAACAATATTGTTGTGCATATATAGGTTATTCGAGATCGTAGAAACTTGAAGTATGATGGTTATAAATCCATAAAGGGTGTCTAGGACTCCCCACAAAGGGGGATTCAGCCCCAAGATCTGAATATTGGACGAATGGATTCGACGAAACTACCTGGTATAACATACTTTGATAGGACTGTATCACGATACAGAAAAAACATTAAGAAAAAAAAAAAAAAAAAAAAAAAAAAAAAAAAAAAAATAAAAAATTTTTAACAAAAATAAAAATAAAATAAAAAGAAAACAAAAAAATTAACATTTTTTTATCTTTTTAAAGTTTATAACTTAAAAAATTTACACAGTTTTTTTTATATAAATCAAAAACCCTCCAGAGCCTCTGGAGCCTCGTGGAGCCTCTGGAGCCCTCTGGAGCCTCCTTGAGCCTCTTGAGGGCCTCCCAGATCCGCCATCTAACTACCCAGTGCCTCCTCAGTCTAACAACGGCCCTCCCCATAATAATGATCTACTTGATTCATCGTCAATATTTTTTGTATAAAACATAACACAAAACTTCATTTATTTGTTTTCTGCTTTAAAAGATTGTTTTTACTAAATTTTACGCTTTTCATATTTAAAACTTAAGAATTTGTGTGTTTTTACATACCCTAAACTTGTAAATAGTAATCAAACCACCCACAGCCACCTCCCCCCATCCTAACCCATTCCAGGATATTTTTCTACACTATCATAGTCAAGAGATAACCATGATTTTTTCATAACCCTTCCCTTTATGTACTGATCAATGCATAGGACCTGTTAACGTCATCATAGTTTTTCAACTCATCAATAAAGCAAACCATAGGCATCAACTGAACCTACGCATACTAACGTTAGCACTCACAAACCTAACACATCTTAAACATGCAATAACCAGTTACATTACAAAGTTCAAATCCCTTACAACAGTAAAAGTAAATAAACATTGAGCGGCAGAACGTAACCTACTTACAACTTTTTCTACATTTTTGTAAGTGGAGTATTTTTAGCATTTAACATAGATATTTAACAAAATTGTTAGTCATTAACCTTGTCTAAATATCAATACTGATGCCAGCGAAACTATGCTAACGTAACAAAGTTTTCACATATCATATAAAGCAATACATAGCTAGTCAACAGAAGACTACGAATTAAATAATGTACACTCAACAAACCTAACATAGCCTTACGTTCGAATAAATGCTAAAAATGAAAGAACAGACCACAGCCTTAACAACAATAAAAGTAACGGGGAAAATGCATAAGAACGACAGGCACGAAACTGGATGTAGTAAATATTCATATTTAATGCATCCTTGACGTTATTGTCAATCGTTCTCTTGTTACTTCCTTTCTTTATTATGTTTCAAATTTTTATTTCATATGATTAATCCAGGTTGTTTTTAAGAGAGTTTTATTTATTTTAAAAAACTTTTTATTTAAACTTTTGTTTTTAAAAAAACTTTTTATTTAGGCTTTTGAATTTGGTCTTTTCTTTAAAAACTTTTTATAACCGTATTTAACCGAATTTTGGATCCTGTAAGACGGGATGGAAGAAACAAGATGTTAAAAATTAATTTTTTTTTAAAAATTTCAAAAATTAAACTATTTTTATTTTTTAAGTTTATAACTTAAAAAATTACGTTTTTTTAATATAAATCAAACTCAGCAAATCTAGAGCCTCCTGAGCGCCTCTGGAGCCTCTAGAGCCTCTTTAACCTCCCTGCCCTCCTCAGCTCCGCGCGCATCCGGCCCCTCCCATTTAATGATCTATTGATTCAAGTCATATTCTTGTATAACATAACACATAACTTTCATTTATTTTGTTTTGTTCGATTTGCTTGTGGAAAACAGTTTGGTGTTGTGGTGTATCGTAGATTAAGTTGTGTACGGGTGGCTTTTCAAGTGGCTTATTAGGCCATGCGGGTTTCGTGATGCTTTGGTGTGGTTGTTGGGTACTTAAGAAATTTTGTGTTTTTTGCGAGCATACGCCTCTTGAGGATTTGGTATTCTGGGATATAATATTGTCAGGTTAGGTGTAGTTGTTGGGTTTTGATCGTCACTTGTATTTGCCTGTCCGCTCGTCATCGGCGTTCGTCGGTACGCGCTTTTGTGTGGCCGAGATTCCTGTTACTATTTTCTATCGTATCTAATGTGTGGTGGTGTCGGATATTGTGAATATTGGAGCAGAGAGATGGGTCAATGCGAGTTGTGGTCTTTTTATAGGGATACGGGTAGTGAATATTCCTGATTTGGAGAGCAAAGTGTATTGGTGTGCTAGCAGCAAGATGAGCATGGTGGGGGTTATAGATTGGTGAGTTGTGTTTTTGTGTGGTAGACTACGATATAGTGTGAGAGCATTTATTTGTGTTACCGACATAAACAGCGTGTGAGAGGAGTTATTTCCATGACTCTACGACGGTTAGATGACTATCATGATAGTTTAGGTGAGAGGCTCTGAACTGGTCGGTACAACAGGAGACTGTAACTAGTCGTTGTACACTTTAGTTTCTGAATCATTATTCAACTGATATTTTTTGAAGCATTAACAATGAGTGAATTATAGTTGTAGTGAAAAAATTGTATGTCTGATTATATCATTCCGTTTGTTAGAGATATGTGTTCGTGGATTGGTAGGCTGATATATACCCTTATATGTGAGAAACGGCTCACACAGTGTCCGTGTCGTGTTATATATCACTTGAGAAGTGTCAAGACTGTGAACCTCTCAGCTAGATTGCTGACCTGTGACTTGCGCTGATGAGAGTGTTAACGTTACTGTCTGCTCTTTAGGCGCAACCCTATCTATGCTATGTGGCGGAAGTTTGAGCAGGTTGTACGGAGGATAGGAGCAAGAACGTCCATATGTCCAACAGTCGTAAGTGTATCTTATATATATTTGAGGCGCAGAATACGTTCTACTTAGCTCTTATTCTATGTCATAGGTGTTGGTTGTGGTTTGTGCTCTGGTGTGTCAGTCTTGTCTGATTATTGTTTTGTTCGCCACCATTACCATTATGTTTCGAGATGAAGATTGCGCATCTTGTGTGTGTCATACGATCTGATTGGCTTAGTGATGGTTGCATGTGTGACAAGATGGTCTCTCCGGAGTGATTAAGTTAGAGGTCTTAGCAGAGATCAGTAGTAGGAGTATCTAGTTATTGTGTGGAAGTGGTTGCGTATATGAATAGAGTGGTTTGTTGGTGTTTTTATGTGGCGTGATGTGGGGAGAGAGCGCCTGACAGAGAGAGAGGGTAGCAGGGACACGCTGAGGTCGGAGAGGAGAGGCCTGGATTGGTTAAGAGTTCTGTAATCGTAAGCCTACATGTTTTGGCTATTAATTTGTGACGTTGGTTTGCGCGACGTTTATATATATATATTTTTCTTCTCTTATACATAGTCATGATGTCTCGCATATTCTTTTGCTCACGAACATGTCGGAGGTAACATTTAACAAAAATGTATATCACAATTGTTTTGTGTGAGGTTATCAGGACTGACCAACGAAAATACGGCTAACGCAACAAGATTTCCACATCTAAGCTAACATATCATAAACCCTGCATGTAACAATATATATGTATTAACATCAAATCCCAACATATCTTAATGCAATGAAATCAAATCGCTAACATTAACAAAAGTTCCAGTACTTAACAACGAGAACCGTACTGCATCCGGTGGTTTGCCCATGTTGCATAGCAAAACGTAACCTATTCATTACGTTTTTTCAAACATATCTCTAGCATTCGATATCATTTACTGATTTTCGATTTAGTGTATAGGAACACTGTAAGATTTAATTCATCACTTGTAGGGGCTCCGTAGTTTATATGATGGTGCAACGATTATTATGTTGTGGCCAACGTAACGAAGTTTTTTTCGGCGGACCGTACGCATGAAGTGCTGAGGACTATATGTGTCACTTGATGATCTGTAAGCCAAGAAATATTTATAGTTCACTCTATAACGAAAATAGCTGTAGCCCGCGGGGTCTTGAGGAGTGCGAGAATAAACTGCTATATTCAACAAAGTTTCTACTTAACACACAGTAAAAAGTAACTAACACGCATACAGAAATGAAACAGTACGAAGCTGATGAGGTAAATAATTCTTTAATCAAATCATCTGTATCTATGGTTTGTTTAACTTTTATTTTTTAATTTCATTTCTTTAAAACCTTTTATGTTTTTTAAACTTTTATTTATTTTTAATTTTCTTTTCGTTAAAACTTTTTGTTTTTTTACATACTTTGTATTATTAGTATTGATTCCATTTCTTTTTTTGTTTTTGTTTTTAAAAACCTTTTCTTAATTTTTCATTTTATTTCTTAAAACTTTTTTGTTTTTTAAAAAACTTTTAATCTTCTTACATCTTTTTTTTTTCTTTTAAAACTTTTTTTTTGTTGTTTCACTAAAATATTGGGTTTATATCCTCTCGTTTTCAAGTTTAATACGTAAAAAATTTGTGTTTTTTTTACATACCGTGTCTGAAAGACGGTAAATCACAGAGATCAGTGAATCAAACCACCGTGGAGGCTCGGCTTTCTCCGTGCGTTAACCCGGTTGGTAACACCAATCTGCGGATCTATTTATCTTTGGGTATGTGGTCGATTTCTTTGATGTTACCTTTATTTTTGATGGGCTGATGAGGTGTGGTTATTGTGCATCTTATCTCCAATGGTATTACTTTAGGATTAATATTGCTTATCAGTTAGCATAGTTTCTCGTTTGTTATACTAACCTCTTGCCGTGTAGGAGTGTCTTGCGCTGACTATATCTGGTGGGGTGGTGTCGGTGTATCTCATAAGTTTTCACATCAAGTAAAGCTAACATACATAACATAAGAAGTTGGAGAGTATAGGGGTATGTGGAACTATATGTATAACATGCAAACCTAGACATACGCTTTAAACACTGAAATGAAAACAACTAACATTAACAAAAGTTCTATATAGCTTGTAATAACAGTAAAGTAGACAAGCAAACAATATAGAACGTTGCCTTTCCATCTTGTTTTTTCTTCTTTTCTTTTTTAAAAAATTTGTTCTTTTCTTTTAATATTAACCTCTTTAAAATTTAGGCTTCAAAAAACTCTATTAGCTATTCTTAAATTTCTTTTCTTTAAACTTTGAAAGTTTTTTTGTTTTTTTTAAGAAAATTATTTAAAATTAGAAGAATATTGGCAACTCCTGAATATCTTTATGTGAATGGACTAAAATTTTTTTGATTTTCTTTTTGAACAGCTTTTATATAAGTTAAAAAAATTTAAGTCTTTTTATAATTGTAAAACGATAAAGAAGAGTAAATAACAAATGTTTTGCACATGCAATAAAGCTAACATAACATAACCTGATTGCAATGAATATGAATGTATTAAATCAAAACCTGACAGAAATAAGGCCATACTTGGCACAGGAAAAGTAACTGTGACGTTTGGCTTACAGACCGTACCATATTCCAACTTTTTTCGTTTTCAAAAAACATATTCTCTAACATGTATCACTGTTAGTTTTACAATTAACGACAGTATACATTGTAGATCGCGCAAAATTTAATCATACGATAATCGGCCAACAAAATATGCTGACGTAAAAAAAGTTTTTCACATCCAATAAAGCTAACATGTCATATCCTGAACTAGGGATATAACGCACAATGACAAAACCTAACATACCTCATGATCGAATAAATGGCTAGCATTGAACAAGTTCCTACTTAACAAAACAACACTAAAGTTGTGTAGATCGTTACGCAGTACGTGCCAGTACAGAACGAACATGTACGAAGCTGATGTGGGTTCTGTTTCAACTAGATGTATCAAATACAAAGTTAATGAAATTGGTTTTTTCAAACTTGCCAGTCCGCCCACTTTTCCGAAACATTACGCAAGGGTGTAGCCTTATGATTGCTTGTTTGGTTTCGTTGGTTTTCTTGGAATTAACAGTTAGGGTCTATGGCATTGAGGTTCTTCTTTGACGAGCAGGGGTCATCAATTAACAACATTTATTAAAAACTATTTTTATGTTTTTGCTAATGTTTTGTTTTATAACAACTCTAAAACTTGTTATTTTTAATTTTATTTCTTTAAAACTTTTTGTTTTTGTTTATAAAAAACTTTTAATTTTTAATTTTATTTTCGTTAAACATTTTGTTTTTTACTAAAAAATTGTGTTCTTTTTATTTTTTCTTAAATTTGCATGTTTACATACCCAAAAGCAGTAATCAGTAAATCACCCATGCCACCCTACTCTCCTCATCGTAGCCTACCATCTTCATGTTCTAGTCGATCAGATTTGCAAATATAGATCAGAAAATCACTTTCCATGTAATCATGTTTTTTGGATAAACATAACGTCTCACCTAGTTCTCAATCACTAAGCAAGTTTCTGTCAGCTTTCGACTTTGACGAAGCATTTCTCACATAATATATTGCATCTAACATAGGCATCATTCCTGTCTAAGACATGATAATGTTAACGCAACTAAAACCTAACACATCCTCAAACCTGCAATAACGGTTAGAAATTAACAAAGTTTCACACTTAACAAGCAGTAAAGGAACTAAACATGTATAAGCGCTCAGATAAACGTAACCTATTCACGATAGTTGTGGTTGTGGGGGGGGTTGTTGGTTGTCCGTGGGTTGTGGTACGTCTGTGTTGTGGTATGGGTGGGTGGGGTTGTTGGTGTTAGGCTGGGACTTTTGTTCAGGGAATATCCTAACAGAGCATGTTAATTTTAGTTAACATGGTATATCATTTAACAAAAATAACTATCATGGAACCTTGTCTAATATCATACCGGAATCCAAACGAATATTATGGCGAACGTAACATAAGTTTTTCACTTTAAATAAAGATTACATATGATGCATGCTTGGTTTAATACTAAAGAATAGTAATCCACACGCGAACAAACTAACTACACCTTAATAAACTGGAATAACAACTGTTAAACTGTTTTTAACAGAAGTTTCACACTTAACAACAGAAAGTAACAACAGTAAACATAGCAAAGCAACGTACCTATTCGCACTTTCTCAGCATTATCTTAAGCGGATGGAGAGGAATTTACATTAACATGGTGATATTTAACAAATATTTTTATCATAACATTGGCTAATTAATCATACTGATCTGCGAAATGAATATACGCAACAATATTAAAGTTTTGTCTACATCCAATAAGAGCTAGACATAGCATGACCGGCGAACTTAGAGAAAATAATTACAATGCGATCAAACTTAGCACAACTTACCCACTAATAAACAGTCAACATTAACAAAGTTCCACCCTTAACACCAGTAAAGTAAACTAACATTGCATACAAAAGTAACCTATTTCAGACTTTTTCCAAGCATATCTCTACATATTAACCGTTTGAATTCTTTAACAAAAACACAGTAATGAATTTCTAACAAAAATTGTGATCATACACCTTCCCATAATTACGTCATACAGAAACTACGCATAACTGTAAACATAACAAAGTTTTAAACAAAAATGAACATAAAAAATAAGTTCTTTCTGAATAAAATAGTAATGTAATATATTGTTAACTAGTTTACTAGTTTATAATAGCAAGTGAAATCAAGTATATATCAGTAAAATCAATATGTATCATCCGCTCCTCCCTACCCCTCCCGACTCTCTTCTGTCGCGCGTCTCGCTGCAGTGGTTGAGGTTGGTCGATCTTTGAGCTATTGAGGGTTGTGCGGATATTGAGTGTGGCGGAGTTATCCTAGTAGTTTGTCGGCCTAACATTAATACACAGAAAAATAAGTTTTTTATGAGGGCTATGGAGGAGGGCGGACGGTGGGTTGAACCGTACCCAAACGTCTATGTTGATCATGTGTGCTAGTAAGAGTAACGCTGTTTATTATTATTACGTGAAGAATAGTAATGGTACGAACGAAAACCCGAAACAGCAAACACACGGCATACGGTACGAAATAAACTACTAAACTTAACAAACTTCAGGCACTGTAACACCAGTAAGATAGTACCTAACGACGATGCATGTATATATTGCCTATTCCCGGGTCAAACATATCTCTAACAATTGTAATGTTTAATTTATCATTATAATTTTGTATATTTTATCTATAAATATTTAGTCATATAATCTTTGTCTAATCTTCTATTACTATTAATTTGATATTAATGTCTTATACGGTTAGTCAGTGTGTTGTTGTTCTGACGTTACGGTATGTATGTTTATCGTATTCGTGAAGAGAGAGTTTGTGAGTGTGATGCGATATTATTCGGCTCTCGGCGTAGAGTACTATGTTGAGTTGATAGCACGCTACTGAGAGTAGATTGTGCAACACAGGAATCTAATATGTGTGTTAACGCAGTCATTGTGTATTTTTGGGTGTTTTTGATAGTGTATGTTTGTGATATGGATGATGAGTATTTCGAGAAAGGAGAGCCCCTTGACATAACATAAAAATAAAAGTTTGTTAGAGACGACTGTTAGATGTACTGAGTTTAGTATTGGGTCGGTGTCGAATAAAATATCCATGTAACAGTGTCATCGTTTTGGTGACTGAGTGTAATATGCTTCTAGGTAATTTTGTTGCAGTTATAGCATGTCAGTGTATTAAGGAGTATATGTTGTTGCGCTGTCGGTTGCCATTACTTTGTCGTGGGACTGTGATTGTGTGTGGTGTGTAAGACATGTGAGTATGTACTGGAGTTAAGTATTCTTATCGATAAGTGGAGTGCTATGATGTGAGTGTTTTTTCCTTGGGGGTTGTGAGTATTTTCATTTGTTGAGATAGATCTTTGTAGACATACGAAAATAAGTTCTTTATATAGGATCTCTGGACGTGTGTTATATTTTGTCTCGATTATATTTGTGATTCGCTCGAGGATGCCATGGTGGTGTGTAGTATGAGTTTTTACGAGTCTTCAATAAGAGCTAACATATCATAACTGCTAAAGGATAGTTTGATGTTTAGCGTATTAGTGGAGAGGACCTATATCGCGTATGAATACAACCGCGACACGGGTGGGGTGCCTGTATATAATTACTTATCAAAGGTAGAAGAGCCGTAACGAGGTCATGCAATAACGCGATACTGTTCCCACTTTTCCCGCATAATCATCAATCAGGTAAAGAGGCGTTATTTTCTAAACAAAATCCCTCATATCGCTGTGAAGTGACCAATTGGGTCTTATTATCATATAGTACTATGCATTATGTCTTGAACCATGATATTGACATCTTTACCTCACACGTTCTTAACACATCATGTGTCGTTAAGGGTGGTGTTGGGGCGTGGTGCAGGTAATATCTTACAAACTAAATCATTTCTCTAAAAATCAGTGTTATTCTAACACTGTCATAGTAATATTTAAACACTAACTAACCTATACTTACGAAATAACACTTGCATGTAACCAAGAGTATCTTAAAGCAATACAACCACCTCCCGAGAGAAAACCCAAGGGGATGCGCCCCTTGAAAGGGTGTGAATCCTGAGAGGGGGGATCACCCCGAAGGGGTGTAAGCGGGTTTTTGGGCCTCAGCCCGAAGGGCTGAGGCCTTACTCCTCCTTCGGAGGGGTAAGTATACCCGCTTACATGGTTCATGTTTAAGGTATGTTTGGTTTGATGTTATACATTATATTCTGCATCATGGGTTATGATATGTAGCTTTATTGATGTGAAAACTTGTGTTATTTACTGTTTTACTGTTTAAGTTTATGTAAAAATGTAAATTTTTTATGTTATAAACATAAAAAGAATAAAATTTTTAGTAAAAACAAAAAAGTTTTAAAGAATTAAGGGTTAAAAATTAAAATTTTAAAAAAAATGCGAAAAAAAAAACTTTACTCTAGTGTTAGAACTCATATTACAAATTTCACCTATTAATTAAGCCTAATATGACGAGACTCTTAAGTAGAAATAGCAGTTGAGAAAATAAGATTATAGTTAGTTATAATAGGTGTTTTAAAACAAAAAGAAAAAAAGAGTGTGAATTAGGCAGCGATTCCTATATGTTTGCTAGTTTACTTTAACTGTTTATTGAAGTTATTGAAGCTTTTGTTAATGTTGTTGTTGTTTATTCCGTGTTTAAGGTATGTTAGGTTTGATTTTATACACTTATATTTTTATATCTTGTGAGTTTTATTAATGTTAGGTTTTATATGTTGTTAAACTTTGTGTGTTATTTTTGATTATTTAGTGTTCTGTTTGGGCTTCCGTGTACCTGGGTAAAAGGATCATTGATGTGATTTTTAGTGCTATTTTTATCCAATGATACTCGGAATATGACTGGAGTTAACAGATTCAATAGATCAATAGATCAAGTACCTGGTGGCCAAATAGAATTATAGTTGTACTTGGGTTTACGGGTACGGGGGAGGTAGAGGTTGGTTTGATTTACTTGATTCAGAATCGGGATTTCACCGCACTAAAAGGTAAATGTAAAAAAACAAATCTGCTGGGACTAAAACTTGCAAGTATAGTGTTAAACCCGTATTGTCGCCAATTACCCGTCTTCTTCATTTTCTTAGATTTCATGAAAGAAGTTTTTTAAAAAAAAAAAGTTTTAAAAGAAATGAATTAAAAATAAACAAAAGTTTTTAAAAACAAGGGTTAATTCAAATTTCAAATTTACATTGAAAATAAATAAAAGTCTTTTTTCAAAACAAATATTTTTACCGGAAAACCTTCAAAATAAATAAAAGTTTTTAAAAAATAAAGGTTTTAAAGAAATGAAAATTAAAAATAATAAACAAAACACAATCGCTATACTGATTTGTTAAATGATATTTACCTCATCAGCTTCATACTTGTTTCATTCTGTATGCGTTGTTATTTACTTTACTGTTGTTAAGTATGAAACTTTGTTAATATTAGCAATTTATTCTGCGTAAGGTATGGTAGGTTTTTCGTTGTATGTTATATTCTTGGTCAGATCATGATATGTTAGCTTTGTTTAGCCAAAAACTTTGTTTACGTTGGCCTATATTCGTTGATCAGTATGATAATTAGGTAAGAGGTATGATAAATATTACAGTGTTTAATACGAAAATAGTAATGAATATGTTAGAGATATGTTTTGAAAACGTATGAATAGGTTACGTTTTTTGTATGCAACGGTAGTTACTTTACTGTTGTAAGTATGGAACTTTATTAATGTTAGCGATTTATTCATGCAAAAGATATGTTGGATTTGGATGTTATACATTATATTGTTACATCAGGTTATGATATGGTTTGCTTTTATTGATGTGAAATCTTTGTTGCGTTAGCGTTTTTTTGTTGGTCAGTATGATAATATTTCAACAAAATTGGTGAGTAAAATTTTTGTTAAATTTACTGTTGTTCGTGCAAAAATTATAATGATATGTTAGAGATATGTTTGTAAAAAGTGTGAATAGGTCACATTTTGCATGCAAATGTTAGTTAACGTTAACATGTTGTTTAAGTATGGAACGTTTGTTTAATGTTTGATGCTTAATTCCGTGTATCAGATATGTTTAGGGTTGTTCAGTCGTTGTATTGAACATTATATTCGTAGTTCGGATGATGGATCCTATGTTTGCTTTGTTAATATGAAAACTTTGTTGGCGTTACGTCCATAGTAATGATCTTTTTGATCTCAGTGTTAAGTGATTTACTTACACAAGATTTGCGATAAATTTTGTGTGTTAAAATGGTTTTAGCTCATGTTTAATGTAAAGAAGTATCAGTAATTATGCTAGAAAAAGTGTAAGTTAGATTACGTTCTGCACTCAATGTTAGTTACTTTTTTGTTGTTAAATAGGAAGTTTGCTAATGTAAACTGTTTATTCATGTTTAAGATGCGTTAGGTTTGTTGTTGAGTGTACGTTATATTCGCAGTTCAGGTGAGGCTATGTTTGCTTTATTAATGTGAAAACTTTGTTAGTTAGCATATATTCATTGATCAGTATGATATTTAGACAAGGTTAATGAATAAATTTTTGTAAATATTACTTATGTTAATTTGTAAAAAGATAGTCAGATGTTGAGTACCAGTGTGGCAGGCTAGTGGTAAGCTCAGGATTGCTGTTTGATAGCGGTATTTTCGCCTCGTAAGATCAGTAGTGTATCGTTTACCGTTTATGCCTGGATGGTCCTAGATCCAAGTATAGTGTAGGAGAGTTAGTTGTATGACCGGTGTGAGGCAGGGGCTTAATACATTGCGTTTGTTGATTTGAAGAGGTGGTGTTAAGAGGTGTGGGTACGATGATTGCTTTCTCGTATTGATTTGACTATTTCTAAGTGGGAAAACGGCTAGCGATAAAGGTCCTGATGCGAGTGAGAACTAGATGGTGTTTGAGCTCATTGGGTTTGAGCTTAAGTATCCATAGAGCTTTTTCTGTTTGAAAGAAAACTTTTTTATGCTAGTTGTTTGATACCTGGCCCGTCCGCCAGGGGTGTGCCCGGAGTGATTTTCCTCAGTTCAAATTAGCTACACGAGCTTGCTAAATATGACGTTAATTGAAAAGTCTCGAAGTTACTGGGTCAATTTGTCGGGCTATTATTGTAGTATAATATATCAGATCGATTGTAGGGTGGTCCAGGGGATAAATATATTTTTGGGTTGTAAGAGGTTATTTGGATGACTTATCGCGGATCGAGAGGTGTAAAGAATATCCTTAGAGGAATTGGGGTAAGGAGGGAGGGGTAGGTGGTTTGATTTACTCGCTTTTTGGTTTTAGGGTATGTAAAAACACAAATTTCTTAAGTTATATATATATATGAAAAGCGTAAATTTTAGTAAAAACAAACTGTTTCAAGCATAAAAAACAAAATAAATGAAAGTTTTGTGTTATGTTATACAAAATATGACATGAATCAATAGATCATAAATGGGGAGGGGCGTGATGCGGGGGAGGCTGAGGAGGCAGGGGAGGTTAAAGAGGCTCAAGAGGCTCCAGAGGCTCAGGAGGCTCTAGAGGCTGTTTGATTTATATAAAAAACGTAAATTTTTTAAGTTATAAACTTAAAAAGAATAAAATATGTTTAATTTTTTAAATTTTTTAAAAAAAATTTTTTTAATTTTTAAATTTTTTTTTTAATTTTTTAAATTTTTTTTAAAAAAATAAAAAGTTTTAAAGAAAAAAAAATTAAAATAAATAAAAGTTTTTTAAAAACAAAAAGTTTTAAATAAAAGTTTTTTAAAAATAAATAAAAGTTTTTTAAGAACAAAAAGTTTTAAAGAAATGAAATTAAAAATTTGAAAAATAAATAAATAAATAAACAATCAGTGCAGTACTGATTTATTAAATGAATATTTACTACATCAGTTTCACGCCTGTTCGTTCTGTATGCATTGTTAGTTACTTTACTGTTGTTAAATATGGAACTTGGTTATTGTTAGCAGTTTATTCGAACGTAAGGTATGTTAGGTTTGTGAGTGTACATTATATTCGTAGTTCTGTTGATGCTATGTTTGCTTTATTGATGTGAAAACTTTGTTACGTTAGCATATATTCAGTGATCAGTATGATATTTAGACAAGGTTATGATAAAATTTTGTTAAATATTCCTATGTTAATGTAAAAAATATCCATAATATGTTAGAAAAAGTGTAAGTAGGTTACGTTCTGCGCTCAATGTTAGTTACTTTACTGTTGTTAAGTATGGAACTTTGTTAATGTTAACTGTTTATTCATGTTTAAGATGTGTTAGGTTTGTGAGTGTACGTTATATTCGTAGTTCAGGTGATGCTATGTTTGCTTTATTGATGTGAAAACTTTGTTCGTTAGCCTATATTCATTGATCAGTATAAAATAATCAGAAAATTTTATGATAAAATTTTGTTAAATATTAACTATGTTAATGTAAAATATCCTGGAATGGGGTAGGGAGGGGGGAGGGGTGGGTGGTTTGATTTACTGATTTACAAGTTTAGGGTATGTAAAAACACAAATTTCTTAAGTTTTAAATATGAAAAGCGTAAAATTTTAGTAAAACAAAAAAGTTAAAGAAAAGAAAACAACGATAATTGAAAGTTTTGTGTTATGTTATACAAAATATGACATGAACAATAGATCATATATGGGGGGAGCGGCCCGTGAGACTGAGGAGGCTGGGTAGACTGGGGATCTGGTAGGCTCAAGAGGCTCAAGAGGCCTCAAGAGGCTCCAGAGGCTCCAGAGGCTCTGGAGGGTATTTGATTTATATAAAAAATGTAAATTTTTTAAGTTATAAACTTAAAAAGAATAAAAAATGTTTAATTTTTTTTTTCTTTTTATTTATTTTTTAATTTTTTGTTAAAATTTTAAATTTTTTTTTTTTTTTTTTTTTTTTTTTTTTTTTTTTTTTTTTTTTTTTTTTTTTTTTTTTTTTTTTTTTTTTTTTTTTTTTAATTTTTTCTTTTCTGTTTCGATGATACATCCTATCAGAGATGTATAACTGAAATGTTTCGTCGTTCTATGTCTAAATAAATTCAGATTTTGGGTGCTGAATTCCCCTTTGGTGGGAGAGTACCTAAGACACCCCTGTATGGACGCCATGGATTTATGTGGCGTAAACTTCGTCTATATCAAGGATAGTGTTCCAACCT